>JBCNYG010000011.1:932202-948965 GCA_039654305.1 Porochilus rendahli | reverse complement strand
AGAGGGAACAACTCTCTCTCTCTCTCTCTCTCTCTCTCTCTCTCTCTCTCTCTCTCTCTCTCTCTCTCTCTCGCTCTCTTTCTATCTCTTTCTATCTCCCTCTGTGTGTGTGTGTGTGTGTGTGTGTTACGCTCCATTAGTACATTTTAGAACTAAAGACAGGTCTGAATACAGCACCAATTAGAGAGAGTTAGAGAGCCCACTAGCACACCAGACCTTACCACCCAACTTCAGTCAATTACTTCTCTCTCCTTTTATGCGCTGTCTATTCTCACTTTTTTTCCATCATCTTTTATCCTTTATACATTTTGTTTTTGTCTTCTTTCTGTTCCCCAGTCAGCCTTATCTTTGCGTTCTTTCTCCCTCTTTTTGTGGTGCTTTCATTTGCTGAACGCCTGCTGAACATTATATCTTTTATTCTTCGGCCTCGTCCTTCTGCCTAAAGGATTGTGTCAGAGGGTTTTTGAGAAAGCGTTCGTTTCTCTGGAGAGGTTATAAAAATATGACACATGGGTTTGCTCAGGGGTGATTTATTCATCGAAAAGTTTCCATATTAAAGCATCTATCTTAAAATTTAAACCAATCAGTAAAGACGTTAAATCACCGCACAGCCTCCACCCAGTGTCCCATAAAACAGAGACGGAAATCAGACTTATTGCAGCATCAGTCACTCACAATTATTTCAATAGTAGTGTTTACTAAAAGGGTACAAATGCTTGTCACTGGGGGAGGCAGGGGTACCCCTTTAAAATTTGCATTTTTGGCCACTTTTCTCTCGCAACCCTCTGGATTTCGCAGGAACCCTTAGACTTGTAACATAAATAGGTTAACATCACTGTAACATTTTTGTTAGTCAAAAACATACACTTCCTGTCTCTTAAAGTTCAATACTGTATGTTTGAGGGTACTTTTTTGAAGAGCGTACCTGTAAGTACGGATATGTTCTGATCGCCGACCTTCATCTTTGAGAGCGAACACCAGAAATCCTTGAGCCAATTAATTATATACTACAGTGTCCTCATTCATTCATTCATTCATTTTCTAAGCCGCTTAATTTATTAGGGTCATCTCAGCCGACTCTGGGCGAGGGCGGGGTATACCCTGAACAGCTCGCCAGGCCATCACAGGGCCAACACACACACACAACCATTCACATTCACTCTCACACCTAGGGGCAATTTGGAACAGTCAACGGGCCTACTGTGAATGTTTGTGGACTGTGGGAGGAAACCGGACTTCCCGGAGGACATGCAAACTCCACACAGAAACACCTTGAGCCCAGGAATCGAACCCAGGCCTTCTTGCTGTGAGGTGAATGTGCTGACCACTATGCCTTTATGCTGCATAATCCTAAATAGGGTCACAGGGAGGCTGGTGCCCATCTCAACCAACTCTGGGTGACCACACATTTAACCACTCACTCTCACACCTAAGGGTAATTTGGAAAAGCCAATAAGCCTACTGTACATGTTTTTGGACTGTGGGAGGACCTGGAGGAAACCCACGGAGGCACGCGTACACATGCAAACTCCACACAGAGACACCTGAACTCGGGAATCGAACCCAGGCCCTCTTGCTGTGAGGTGGATGTGCTAACCTCTGTGTCTGTGTCTGTGTCTGTGTCTGTGAGTATGTGTGTATGTGGGTGGGTGGGATGAAAGTGGGTTAATGGTCAGTTTAGCCTGGCTCTCGAGTGACTGCTACCAGGAGCAAGAGAGTCTCCGGTTTCTCCAAACAGCCTGATTGTGGACGCCAGTTACACGCAATAACGCCAACGGCGCGTAAACATTTCATCGCGCGCGCGCTCCACCCGTTAATCAAGCTGACGCACAGGGAACGCAGCCCGCACGAGACGAGAAGCAGAGCCTGTGTGTTGCACAGCCAGCTAATGTGTCCCAGCAGAGTCAAGTTTTACTTCTGATATGCGGCAAGTGTTTTGTCGACTTCCTATGACCTTTCATTAAAAGAACAAAAACAAAACAGCAACAACACAAATGTGCAGCTTTTGATAAATAGATACAATCAAATATAGCCCATTTGTCAAATCGACAGTGTAATGCTACAAAAATACACCAGACATGCAGGAATGCACTCATTTTTAAACTGTTTTGGGATTTTTTTTACGAAGGGGGGGGCGGGGGGGGGATATATGTGCACACGTGCATGTGCGTATTTGCATGCATGTGGGTGGCCATGGAAAGCAGCCATGTCTATTCTCAGAGAGTTTGTGTCTATACTCTCAGAACTCCCACATTTGCATGACGCCACTGTTATTAAACAAGAACAAAGCCAATCTCTCTCTCTCTCTCTCTCTCTCTCTCTCTCTCTCTCTATCTCTCTTTCACTCACTCTTTGATTGACAATAGCCTCATTTCAAAACTGACAGTGTAAAAGCTGATCCAGAATTAGAACTCCTCTTCTTTCTCCCCCATCATTTCCTACTGACATCCCATCCCTTCTTCAAACAGACATCCCACTGTCTTTGATCAGCATCCATTCTCACTTCGATCACCATCTGCTCTGCACTTCCCTCCATTCAGCTCCGTTCGCACAAGGCCTCCTCCCTCCAGAAAAAAAAGAGCCACATCTGAGGAAACCTCTGCCAGGCTCTGGAACACATCTCCCAGGGCTTTGATAGTGTGCAAGAAAGTGATAAAAAAAAGGCAAAATACAAAAAGGTGTGTGTTTGTGTGTGTGTGTGTGTGTGTGTGTGTGTGTAAAACTGAAGGACTTGAGGGAGGAGTACTCTCAGGGTGTCATGCTGGAGAAGATTCCACAAGTGTAAGGGAAACACTCCGGGCCATATGACTCATTGTAAATTCAGTCTCATCATCATCATCATCATCATCATCATCATCATCATCATCATCATCATCGTAAATTCAATCTAATTAACTCAAGTCATGGCTTTAACAATATACACTGTCACAAAAGAGCTTTCCAGAAACCTGGACTTAGATTTCAATACCTAATGAGCTGAATGTCAAAAAAAAAAAAATTCCCTGAGAAAAAATGCGAGCGAACTTTTGAGACGAACCAGACTGTAGCAGGTCAGACACATCTCAACCATGGGAACACTAGTGCTTTAAAATTAACAAATGCAAATTACACGGCTTAAAAGCAGAGCCCTCCGAAAGACTTCTGTGAACTGAGTTTCGTTTCTGATTAAAATTAATTATTGTGCCAATGTTTTAAAGATTTAAGACATGTTCTCTGGAAAAACCAGCAGAAACCGTTCGTTTGACAAAAATACTCCATGTTCCAACTCACTCATTCATTTGCTCAACCACTTAATCCTACTAGGGTCACAGGGAGGCTGGTACACCCATTCAGGCAGACCCTACCACCAAGCCTCCACTGCCCTGAAGCAAAAGATATCCCACAGCCTGTGGTGGTACATATACGGACAGACAGATGAACAGACAGAAGGATGTATTCACAATCAAAACCGATAAAAATAGACCATAGACACACCTTATTCTCTGTAGTATAAACTTCATGCCATACACCGGGAGCTCTGCTGTTATACAGTGGCTTGCTAAGGTTTTCATTCCCCTTGGAATCTTTCCTATTTTTCCTTACAACCTGTAATCTAAATTGATTGTGTCTTGGATTTATATAATGGACCATTCCCTTAATAGTCCAAATTCATTAATTTGTTCATTTGCCGAACTGCTTAATCTAACTAGTGTAGCGGGATGGCTGGAGTCAATCTCAGCTGACTCTGGATGAAGGCAGGGTACAGCTTGCCAGTCCACTGCCGGGCACACTAACACAACTATTGCTGTAATTGCTTCAAAGGTGAGTTTACAAATTACTGCCTTGGGGTTGTGGTGGGTAGTTATGCCTGCTTAAGTTTGATTATAAAAAATAAATAAATAAATAAATAAAAAATATGTATATATATATATATCATCTCAAAAATAAATGCATTAATAAATAAATATTAATTCCAGGTTGTAAGCCAAAATCATATTTTTTAAGAAGTCTTTTGAAATTGTATACTTTCTTCTGTTTTTGAACTTTTCCTCTCAGACCTTTCCACTCTCATACAGTGGGGGTGTCAAACTCATTTTCACTGAGGGCCACATTACAAAATGTCTACATCACCATGGGCTGAATAATCATTGAACATCCATTTCAAAAAGGACATGAAATGTAATCTGCATGAGGAAATGATTAGCAATTGACAGCGATTAGCTAACTTGCAATCTTTCTTGAGTTATCAATGACTAGCTGTTTATTTGAAATAGGTTGCTGGCACCCAGTGGAAGGTTGGTGAATTATATTGCATGGTAATGGTCGATGCAAAGAATGTACGATAATATATATTCTTTAAAAGCTTTGGCCGGCCGGATTTTGCCTGCGGGCCATGAGTTTGACATCTGTGTTCTACGGAATGGTGTTGCACTGCCAAGTTATCACACTTTCAAGATGTGTGATAATGAAGCTATAACGCTTGATTTAAACATTATAATTATATAAATTCTACTAAACTGGAGGCTGTGTTCATTTTATAGCCTAACATGGCATACTATGGATTTGTCATTTTGTTGTGAATGTGTGTGTGTTTTGCTATACTCTTTGTGTGTGGCTGTGTCTCATCTTGGGTGGCTGATGCAGTAAGTTCTCCCATGTTAGCCTGTTCTATTTCCAAATGTCTTCAGCATCTTTTATTTCTCAAAAAAAACCCAAAAAAATCCAAGACAGAGCAGAAATAAAACCCATTACTTGTTTCGCACAGCGCTGTCAATCATTCCGAAATGATCACAGGCTGCCTGACTGTTTATCTCTCTTTCACCCTGACTTATTTCTGAGGTGAGGATGGCGTTGACTCAATAACATTGTGTTTCTTCATGTAGCCCAGATGAATGCAGGCTTTTGTTTTCGAAGGCACTGTGTAACAATCTTTCTGACAGGCTCATTTTAAACATCATCGCAAAGCCCCATTGACTAGAGAGGAATCTCTCTCTCAAAGTAGAAAAAGATGGCTTTCGATTTGATACTTCCTCCCAAGCCAGCAAGCATTTTCTATGCCCTGTCACAACATGGCTGAAACTTGGCCGGTAGATCGAGATCTCGGAGGAGGCTGCTGCTTTGGGGTGGCCGTTTATGGGTGTAGATTTTAAACAGATCACAGTAGGAGGCAGGGCTTGGAAGTACATGTAACTGGATACACATGTGAGAAACTGAGTGGTTATTGGTCTTTAGGATTTCTGTAATGCCAAATGCTCAGAGTTGATTCTTCTTACACAACCTAGCAGTAAAATGTGTTGAGAATAATCAGTGGCATATGTGCAATTTTCACATATATGTAAAGCACACACACACGTTCTAAAAGGACAACAACCCCCACCCCCCACCCCCATCCTCCTAGGGGGCACCTGCCAAAAGACTACAAGTTCAAAATAGTCAGATATTGCTCTCCTTATGGGGATATGTAGCTTGTCAACAAAATCTATAAATATATGACAACCTTTCATTCACTCCTTTTCTAAGCCGCTTAATCCTGATTAGGGTTGCAGGGATGCTGGTGATCATCTCAGCCGACTCCGGGTGATGGCAGGTTAAACCATGGACAGCTCATCAATATATAGTAATAACAAAAAATAACAGTCTATTTCTTTTTTTTTAGAAAAAAAAATCAATGTTTATTGTGACCATTCTTTACTTTGATTACAGCATTTAACCTTTCAGGCGTACTGTTCACATTGCTTTTCTTTTTTCACTCGCTAAACCATTCCGTACGGTTTGAAGTTCATTCATGCTATGCAAAAGTCAAAAAAAGAACATTTTTTTGCAACACCTTTCAGTTTTTCTGAAAAATTGGTATTTTCAGCGTTTTTGTTTATTAGCCAAACTTTTACCAAAATATACTTGTCGTAATAATTTTTTTGGTTCTTATTGCCTACAATAGCATCATCTAATTCATTTTCACCCAAAAATGATAGATATAATTTTTTATTTCTTTTTATTAGGAGCCTTTTTAGACAAAATCTTGAACAAGGAAAGGCCATTTTAACTCCATTTTACAGTTCCATGCCCACCCCTGGAGCTCTTTCCCCTCCTACAACAGGAAAATGATAAACACTCTGAACCGTGCAAGGATGAGTCTATGTATGTCTGAATTGGGAAAGATTCTTTTAAGGGAAATGTTATTGTTATTCTAAAATTCCACAAAGCATTTGTCAGGATGCCAAACCAGGTATAGCACTCCTACTGGCAGAATGTGTTTAAAAAAATTTTTTTTAAGGCCCCAATACCATCTGCATGTTTTTTAACTGTTGTCCCATTTAAACAGACTTTACATCTACAGTGTCTAAGTCGAAGTGTTAGTTGCCTCGGAAAAGTATTATTTTTTCTACTAACTAAAGTCGTGGATGTACTTCAGTTCAATTCATTTCAGTTTATCTGTATAGGACTAATTAACATTGTTGCAAAGCAGCTTTACAAATTCGATAATTTCCCTAAAAGCCATACGCGTCCCCAATGAGCAAGCCAGCAGTAACCGTGAAGAAAAACCTTCTCAGGCAACACGAGGAATTAACCTTGGAATCGTGTTACCAGGAGAGACTGGCTGTTCTGTCAGTATTTGACATTTACTGGCGATTTAGAAATTTTTTTGGATGCATACATTACTTCATACCTTTTGGCTATTTCTGTTTAAATAGTTTCAAATATCTAGATGTTTAATAGGAAATAATTATTTCATAAATTAGTTTACTCGGGTAAGCAGGGCAGGTGAAGTGATTATATTGTTTTTATTATAGTGGCAGGTGTGAAGGAGGGAGATGTGTTGGGCAGAAAGTGAACAGTCAGTTCAGGGAGTTGATGTGTTGGAAGCAGGAAAAATGAGCAGTTGTAATGATCTGAGTTACAAGGTCCACATTGTGATGGATAAACAATTGGGTCTATACATCTCCGGGTCATGTGGGGTGTTCTTGGTATACAGTGGTAAGTGTCTACCAAAAGTGGGCAAGAAGGGACAAGCAGTGAACTGGCAAGGGTGTCCGGGCTGGGCGCGCACGGCTCATTGAAGTGTGTGGGGAGTGAAGGCCAATACGTGTGGTCTGAACACTTGGAAAAGCTACTGCAGCACAAACTGCTGAAAGTGGCAGCGCTGAATATGATAGAAAGACGTCCAGTGACGCAACGCATTGCGGTTTGCTGTGTATGAGGCAGTGTAGCTGCAGACTAGTGAGGCGGTGTTAATGTTATGGCTGAAACGGTGTAGGTTTGCCGAACAAAGTAGCAATGTTACCTTGTATGTCTACTGTATATGTTTAAGTTTTTCTGCCACCAAATTTGCCAACATGGTGGAGATGGAGACATTCGAGGGTGACAGGAGCCTGCCGTCCATATGTACAGAGCTGATAGTTTATACCCACGTGTCTCAGACAACAGCTCGAAGGGGAAAGCCAGAAGTGAATCCAGACAGTGTGAGATGCTGTGTGTATGTGAAGGCACGCTTGGCATTTTAGATTTTAAGTTTCTGACTGATCCCTGAATTGAGCTGCTGAGTGATGACCAAATCGTTTGTGTCTAAGCTTTTGCCATGTGTTTGTCCTCCTATAGATGATGACTTGGAAGAAGACTTGTCGGAGAATGAAGCCCCTAAAGTGAAAAAGAAGAAGAAAGCCAAGAAAAGCAGTCGTGAGAGCAAAAGCAGCAAGAGGCAGCGCCCTCGTAGGGAGGTAGGCCTAACAGACTCCCCGCGTGTAACTGAAACGTGTGAGATCTCATTCTTTGTAAACGTTTTTTTTTTTCGTCATTCAACTGTGAAACTTTCCCGAGGCCTTGCTGAGCTGAAATCCTGATATAAAAATAAGACGCCTAGCCCTGTTGAATATTTTGTCTGTATTACACACACTCTGCATGCTTTCCCCTTATAGGATATCCCAATTAGTTCTCCTGAGCCTGTAGAGGGGCATGATGTGGATGAAGCTGAGGAAGACGGGCCCGGAGGGCGTTCTGACAGTGAGGGCAGTGATTATACACCTGGAAGGAAGAAGAAGAAGAAAGCCAGCACCTCCAGAGAGAAGAAGAGGAACAGCGCTGGACTTGACAGGAGCTCCAGTTTGTCTGTTTCTAAGAGGAAGGAGGCTGAGGAAGATGATGATGAAGATGACGATGATAGTTCTGTGAGTATTGACAATACAGTTGCTCCAGTAGAAATAATGGAGGCCTTAATTTCAAAAAATGCACCCCGTTAAGATCAGTGTAGAATTGGAAACCCGTGTGTTATTTACTAACAAGCATGCGTTTATAGGACGCACTTGGTCCGGTCAGACTGGTTTGTGTTAAAGCGTTCTAAACACCAAATTTCTTAAAACAAACACATTTGATTTTGTAAAACCTTTTTCAGGAGCCGAAGACTTCCTCCCAGCTGCTGGATACCTGGGGCATGGAGGACATTGACCATGTGTTTACCGAAGAGGACTACAGATCTCTCACCAACTACAAGGCATTCAGTCAGTTTGTCAGGTGTGTTTTACTGAACTCATACACATCTGGGGTTTTTATGTATTTAAAGATTATTCATGGTCATGTGAGTTGGCCTTCCATTCTCAAAAAACAAATATACATGTAAATATGTGTACACACACACACACACAAATAAAAAAAAAAGTATTTGTGTGTACACATTTACATTTATACTTATTTATTTTTTGTGTGTGTGTGTGTGTGTGTGTGTGTGTGTGTGTGTGTGTGTGTGTGTGTGTGTGTGTATATGTATGTATGTACACACACACAGTTGTAAAAATCATACACCAATTTTTTTCCAAAAGGCTCCTAACAAAAAGTTTTTTGGATGAATATGTATTGAACGATGCTATTGTAGGCAACGAAAAAAAGAGTGTGCATAGGAACGTTTAAAGTGCACATGAGTAATCTGTCCTTTTTTTGATACCAAAAAAAATAAAAGTAAAAATCTGATACCAAACTTTTTTTTTTTTTTTCAAACCCATGTCCCTTTAAAGGCTCTGTAGCATTCAGTCAAGGGCTCTAAAGTTTTTGCTAATTTAAATCCAAATAACTTTCTTGGACAGGCAGTTATCATTTCCATGATGGTTCCTAATCTTTTCTTTATTCCTGCTGATTTCTAGGCCTCTTATTGCAGCAAAGAACCCAAAGATTGCAGTCTCCAAAATGATGATGGTGCTTGGAGCAAAGTGGCGTGAATTTAGCACCAATAACCCCTTGCGTGGCTCTGCCAGTGCCAATGCAGCCCTGGCGGCTGCCAATGTGGCTGCTGCTGTGGAGAGTATGGTGGCAGCTGAAGCTCCAGCCACTGCCCTTGCACCTGTTCAGCTTGCGGAACCCCAGCCCCCTCCGGCTCCTCCACTTCGCAAGGCCAAGACTAAAGAGGGAAAAGGTGAGTGGAGCCCCCTTCCCCATTTTTTGCTCACACTGCCACTGAATGATGTAACCAGAGCGGGAGATGTAAGAATGGGTTCATCTGCCTGTCTGTACGACTGGTTGGGGCGACCTTCGGAAAGGGAAAGACACAGGATCACCAAATTTGATATGGCTCCTCCTCTGGGGCAAATCGGGTGAGATTGTGAGTTACCTTGACCGTGTTTCAAGGTCACTTTTTATATATTTAACTTGTTAAATGTGACTCATTCCAGCATAATACGGATTAGATTACAAGGTCGTGTTTTGAGTAAGAGCCAAAGTAAGTTGGAAGTGGCGTACCTGGACGAAAATTCAATATCGCCATAAATACATTCTTCAAAGAATAATCTTCAGCATGACCAAGTTCAAATATCCATAAGCACAATCTATTCATGCTAAAAAACTTGTTCAAGAAGGGGTTCAATGTACAAATTGTTGTAAAGCAATAGAAATATCTACTTATTTTATTGATTTTCATCCTGTTTTGTAATGCTCAGGGTATTTCCTTATGATCCAGATTCGCTCTCCGTACTTACAGTACTTACGCTAGTACGATGGTGCTGATTGGTGGAGAACCGGATTCATTTAGTTTATGGATGTTTGGGGGTTTCAGATGCGGACTTTCAGAAACTGGTTTTGTAACTGTAATTACTATTTTCTCTAAAGTAGCATTTCCTGATTAGCGACATACAAAGAGATGTAACTCAGTGTTCATTCTGTAATCATGCATCACACCTTATTTTGAAGCAGAATTATTTTCGCCAATTATATCAATCTCTCAGTGTCTCACATTTCCTTCTTAAACCATATTATGCTGGAGTGGGTCACAAATGTTTATGCTAGTTGGAGGGTCTCGATCCCTGTTGTCTATTTTTATTAAATAATAGTGTAGGGTGGCTCTTGTAAACATCACTATGCTTTAAACAAGCTTAAATGGTACCTGTGGTGAATTTGTAATACTAGCTCTTTAAAACGATCATAAGTGACATCAGCGGATCAGTCGGATAATATCAGTCCTTGCCACTTGTCAAGAATGCATGGGTGCTGCCACCCTGCTATTACTACTAAGCATGCAGAGTGACCTGTCGCCTTCATCATTGGCTGTTCCAGCCCTGGTAGTGATGCGAATTCGTTGTTTTGTCCTATTGGCTGGGCTGCTTGCATGGAACCAGCATAAGACAACACATTATCGGCCAGTGCTTAGTTGCGTTGTCAGGAAATTGGCGCAGTGCGACGCCTACGGCTGTACAAACAGAAATCGTGGATAACACAACATCGGCACAGGCTGTACTCTGAAAACCTTTCCTTTCAGACACAGTTCGGTAGTTTGCAACGACCACTTCAATCCGACCTGCACAAAAACTCGTTTAAGTATGGAGGTTCTGCATTGGTTCAGCCTCCCCTCTAGTAATCCACAAGATATAAAATTGCCCAGTGTAGTGTTTTTAATAGTAATTTATTTAAAACGAGCTCTGCATTGCTTAAACGCTTTACATTAAGCACAAATTATGCGGTAAGGATGGCCAATACCAGTACTATTAAGTTCTATTGTACTCTAAATTCTAAGTGCTATTTCAAATGCCATGATGTCCATTTTCAGTCAGTTTACTACTTAAAATTGTCATGTGGGTTTGTTTAAACTCTTTAGATCTGTTGTGTTATAAAATGAAAACACCTAAAAAAAATAATATAAAATAAGACACCTGCTGACATGTTCTGTTCGCAGGTCCTAATGCTCGCAGAAAGTCCAAACCTACTCCCAAACCTCAGGAGAAGAAGATCAAGACTAAGAAAGTTGCGCCTCTAAAGATCAAGTTGGGTGGCTTCAACAGCAAGAGAAAGCGCTCCTCAGTAAGTCTCCAGGGCTTTTGTTGTGGACACCCTGTCAAGTTACTGTCATTTCACTGCAACCGACAAATGACTTGTTCATTTTCTTTCATGTTAAGAGCGAAGATGATGACATGGACGTGGACAGCGACTTTGACGATGGCAGTATAAACAGCGTCTCCGTGTCGGATAGCTCCAATAGCCGCAGCAGCCGCTCAAAAAAGAAACCCAAGCCCAAAAAGAAGAAGAAAGGTAGGTATATCCTCAGTGGCTCACAAACTGAACTCCATCACTACAATGGAGTTTGGCAGTGAGACTACAGAGAGAACTTGTTTCTTTTCACGTGTCGAATGAAGTCAGACGTAGAATCTTCTCATGAGTCCTCATCACTCAGTCAAGAATGTCTTAAACCTCTGTTTTCCTTTCTGGGTCTCATTCAGTTGATGATGATGCTGATGGCTATGAGACTGACCACCAGGACTATTGTGAGGTGTGTCAGCAAGGAGGAGAGATTATCTTGTGTGATACCTGTCCCAGAGCGTATCACATGGTCTGTCTGGATCCTGACATGGAGAAAGCCCCTGAAGGCACTTGGAGTTGCCCTCACTGTGTAAGTGGCGGTTTAGAAGTGTGCTCTTTGTTATTGCTGCGTATCCCGATAACTGGTGGCTATGATTCCTGATCAATGTTGACTAATCATGAGTTTAACCTGGGGTGCATTTTGCACAATGTCCACGATTTGAGATTCGTGGAGAGTTTTTGATTATATTTAATTTAATTTAAAATTTTGGGGAGGTTAGTTCGTTGTGAAATGGTCTTGAGGGAACTTGGTGGATTCATGGCAAAATTTTGGCTTATTTCATTGACGCCAATCATGATAGAATGTGGGATTCGTAGTACAGTGCAGTAAACAGATCGCATCAGACCTTGATGCGCCATCGTAAGGGATCTTGATGTACTTGGAAACGCGATTCCCTCAAGTTACATCTCTTGTATGCACCCTGCCTCCTTTTCATGCTCCTAGCGTGCTCATAAATTGTGGAGCTCCATGCTTTTTTGAACTGCGGAGATCAGACATCGCGCCCCAGTGTTAAACCCAGGGTAACAATTTTTGTTTTTTGACATCAATTAGTTTTTGACATCAGTTACCTTTTCTGACACATTCCCAAGGTTTTATTAGGAACGGCCGAACCATTTCTATCCTAAATTTCAACCTTCTTGCATTAATGATACAAAAGTGATGGGATTGTGGACCACTGACTTCACTGTTCATATTTTTGCTAGCAACAAGCCAGCCAGCTAACTGTAATAACAGTTTTAACATTCATCAGATTAGTCTTTGTACTGAATAACTAACTGTAGTAGTACAGGATCTAAAAAGGGAATATACCGGTAAACTACTGAAAAAAAAATTCTTTCTGTAAGCTACCCAAAGAGCGTATGTATGTTGTGTGTAGTTTGTCGTAAAAGTCTTGTTTGTAAATGTCCCTCAGGAGAAGGAGGGGATTCAGTGGGAAGCACGCGAGGAGGCTTCAGACGGAGAAGAGGAGAACGATGCGGCTGTAGGTGAGGCGGAGGAAGACGATCACCACATGGAGTTCTGTAGAGTGTGTAAGGATGGAGGAGAGCTGCTGTGCTGTGACACCTGCCCCTCGTCATACCACATCCACTGCCTTAACCCACCCCTGCCTGAAATTCCTAATGGAGAGTGGATCTGTCCACGCTGCACTGTGAGTGAACATGCGTGAATAATACCGTACCTGAATACATAAGGTTGAAGGTAATGGTGGATTAGCTTGTTCTGTTGGTGTGAGTGTGTGTGAGTGTGTGTGAGTGTGTGTGTGTGTGTGTGTGTGTGTGTGTTTTGCTTATTCTGTATATGACTATATTTGATTTTAGAATTATGTTTTAAATTCTTACCTTTACCCAAAATGAGTTCTTGGGGAGGTTCTATTGTAATGGCTGCTGTTTGTGAGTCACTTTTACAGTTTGTCTGTGAATACAATCCTGACCACACCCATGCAAGAATTTTCAGCAGACTTGAATCCCAGAGATGATTAGAATTTTTTTTTCATCTCTAGGTTAGACGTTTGTTTATTTATTTATTTTTAAATATAACTCCTACATTTGGCTCCTTTCTTCCTTCCGCTCTGGTTTTAAAGTGCAAGCTGGTTAGTGGAAGTTTGGCACAGAAAGCAAACAGTGGCGTCATATCAAGCAGTGACGTGGCTCAAAAGCCAAGGGATGCGGAAAGTGAAGAGCAAAGAGTACTGCTGACAGAGACTTAACAAAAGAAAAACAAAACCGGTACCCATAAGGAGCTTGTGTAGCTACATCATCAAATGACATCATCTATGTTTATGCTGCCGGATTGCCAGACGAGGCCTTGGCAGCGCTTGTAGTTACACACTTTTAGTACAGTCAGGACACCGCCTTATAGCCGTATAAGCCGTATTAAAGAAAGATATGTGGCCACGGTTACCAATTCACAAACACCGGTTCAGCACTTTAGACAGTTGCATATGTTCACACTCATGCTGATATCTCAAGATATGGGCATCACGTGGCGTACCTGATAGGAAGCATGCACTGCATAGCCAGGTGCATTTTCCGTCAACCCTTTTGCTCCGTTTTCATTGGAATGTGACAACACTCCAGACTTTCCATTACGTTGAGTTCTGCATGAATGTGTGGCATGGTGAGTTTTTATTAGAAATCTCAGTCACAATGACTATTCACAACCCCCTCACCTGTCCGGTAATCTGGCTAAATCAACAAGATCACATAACTGTGGCAGATACACTCAGAGTGTATGCTTGCTACAGGCCTTCATGTGGATGAAACCGGCGACATGGCGGTGATCAAGGTCACACCCTCTGAGACGTGGAAGCTGTTGATGAGAGAGAGAGAGACGTGCCTTATTTCCTCAGATGGCATTAAAAATATCACGTTTTCCTTCACCGACAGTCTTCTGATCATTGTAATGAACAAGAAAGTACTGATGACTGTAACTGTTGCTACTGGAGAAAATGAAAATTCCGAAAATCGAAGCCCTGAGTTCAAGTGACTTAAATTAATTTGCCTTTTTGATTCAGGAATTTAACAACTTCTTTGCTTCCTCTTTCTCAGTGTCCTTCTTTAAAGGGGAAGGTGCAGAAGATCCTTACCTGGCGCTGGGGAGATCCACCGCCACCCACCCCCGTTCCGCGCCCGCCCGACCTCCCAGCCAGCGCCCCGGACCCTGCTCCGCTGGCTGGGCGGCCCGAGAGGGAATTCTTCGTCAAGTGGCAGAACTTGTCCTATTGGCATTGTTCCTGGGTGTCTGAGCTGCAGGTCTGTACTCACGTCTCTCACGTGTCATTAACAGTACTAACTTCTCAAAAATTCCAAACGTTCGGTGTTCTTCAGATATGTCGGAACACACACTCTGTAACAACGTCTAATTTGCCCTTCCTTCCTCAGCTGGAACTGCACTGCCAGGTGATGTTTAGAAATTACCAGCGCAAGAATGACATGGACGAACCCCCGCCCATAGACTTTGGCGGTGATGGCGATGAAGATAAAAGTGAAAAGAGGAAGAACAAAGACCCCATCTATGCCCAGATGGAGGAGAAGTATTACCGCTTCGGCATCAAGATGGAGTGGATGATGATTCACCGCGTCCTCAACCACAGGTGAGGCTCCAAGTTCTGCATTTCCTTTTGTACTTCTAAAGGGGCACGCCTTAAAAACAGACAAATTCAAAATCCAGATGTGAAAGCCAATTTCCACCCATCAGTCGTTGCTTCTCTGTCATATACGACCACCACCAACCAACCAGGGAGGGGCATCAGCAATCCAGGGGACATGGCTTAACCCTTTAAAATGGTAGTTGAGTTTGAATGGGAAGGAAACACAGTTCACAAAGATGTTCTGAAGAGCCCGAGCTCTGATATTTTAATAACAGTGTGAGCAGGTTAAGATTTTTGGACTCAGAGAGGGAAAAAAAGATCCGGGTCTTCCAGCAGGTGGACAGAGCAGAGTACCATGTGCTTTGCCTGGACTTTTCTCTTTATTGTGTTCAGGTATTACACCTGCTGTTTTTATTTTAATATCGAGAGAGGAATAAAAACGAAACGAGAGAGAATGAAAACGTATAAGCCAGTCACAGTGTATAAAAACACAATCCATAAAAACTGCTGAACTGAAAATTTATTCAAATGCAGCTGATGATTCATGTGTGTAAATTGACAGGGGTGATGCGTTTCGTGTCTGTTCCAGTACTGCGGTAACATTTGCAGGGAAAAAATGTCATGTTTTGTCAAAACGCTGACCTTTTTTGGGGTGGCCCCTACCATACATACTGCTGTCAGTGGTTCTAACTTTAGGACGGGTCTTTCTTCAGCTGAAATACATGGGCCTGGTCTTGGATTAGACTGGTATCAGTGGAAAAAGGAAAAAAAATATTTGGAGAAATATTAAAGAGTAGTCCTTACAGCATAATTTGTGTGCATGTAATTTTTTAGTGATTCAGACACTTATTTTAACACAAATGACCATAAAAAGCACAAAACTGGGTAATTTCATCCCGTGGATTACCAGCGGGGGCTGACTAAGGGGGTGAGCAGTCTTTTTTTTCCCCCACGAAGTGACATGCTGGGCCAAGTTGACATGTCTTGTCAACGGTGAGACGTCACATTCTAGTCACTCTAGACGAGAACGCTGTAAGAGATGAGGGTGGCAGTGAATCCAAAATGGTTTTCGCAGCTAACGTTTTGTCGACTCGGCGTCAGTTGATTTAGGAACAAAAAGAAATGTTTTCTGTGATTTCTGCACTGGTTGTTTGTGCAGCTCAGCACCGGCCCATTTTGTGTCGTGCTACACGGGTCAGTGACGCAGCCCAGCCAATCCAACGCATTGGTGTCACTACCAGGCTGGAACAGCCAGTCAGAAAGGCAGCATGTCTTGGAGTGTCGCAGCACTCGGACGCACCTTAAAATCGAGCACGAAATGATGCTGCCGGGCAGAACCGCTGATGTCATACGTGATCATTTTAAATAGCGAGTTACACTCATTCACCACAGGATCCCTTTAATCTCGAGTGTTTTATATAATTTGATGTTTTATTAATTCTAATAAGTGTATCTAATACATTAATAATCTAATAAATTGTAGCTATGGTGTACACTTTTGACGAAAGCATTGTGTTCCAAATTAGAGTGCAGTCTAAGTAATAAAAATTAAATTGTGTGGAATTTAAACTCTAAATGTGAATCCTCGTTCTCTTGTTCAGTGTGGATAAGAAAAATAACTGTCACTACCTCATCAAGTGGAGAGACCTGGCGTATGACCAGGCCACCTGGGAGTCAGAAGACATGGAGATACCAGAATATGACGCGTATAAACTACAGTACTGGAACCACAGGTAGGTGTGGGTTTTTTTTTTTTTTTTTTTTTTTTTTTGGGATTTCATTCACAACACCTCATCAACTTCACACCAAGTAGCCACACCCCGCCTTCTCTGATGTTTCAAACAATTTACTTCCCCGTTGTATTTG
>JBCNYG010000011.1:878419-895116 GCA_039654305.1 Porochilus rendahli | reverse complement strand
ATAATAATAATAATAATAATAATAATAATAATAATAATAATAATAATAATAATAATAATCATAATAATCATAATAATCATAATAATGAGGAAGATGAAGTGTGGAACTGTATTGTCACCATTAGGAATTCTAAAATAATTTAGTAAATATTTGGTTTATTTTAAAATTTAAATACATTATATTTTACAGCTTATTATTTGTATAAATCAAATAGTCATCAAACAGATTGTATAATTATGTAGTAGCCATTGACATACCAGGTTTCTTTGTAACAACTTCCTCTATTTTCCACTGAAGATGTGTGGTTTTACACAAAAAGTCAAATACACGATGACATTCCAGATCATCCCAACCAGCTATCAGGGTCTACAAGGGGTTATGAGACGTAAAGCAAATGTGTTCAACAAAATATTTGAATCTCCTTTCCTTGCAAATGCAAAACCTTTATACTATATGATGATTGTACCAATACACTCTCTTTACAATTCAACCATATATGCTGCCATACCTTGTACAAGGACCCATTTTTATTTACTTAAGTCAGAGCCACACGGTTGTCTTTTACAGGATCTCTTTTATATGTTTACCAAGATTGGACTGGAAGAATATCACTGGCCTGCACAAAGCCCTTTTCTCAAGAATTTGGAGATTGGGTCACCAGTGACAGGGTCATGATCGGGTTCTCAATCTAGATCTTGTTTACCAAAGCCATGCAGCATGGAGCACTGTCCTGCTGAAAAACCCAACTCTCAAAGTAGAAGAAAGTAAGTTTTCTTCAGGGATAACTTTGTGCATGGTTTGATTCGTGCATCCTTTTTTTTGCATCAAAATTTTCATGAATCAAAATTTTTTTTGCAAACTCCATAGGATGTGTGTGCAACCGTGTTTGAGAGAGAGAGAGAGAGAGAGAGAGAGAGAGAGAGAGTAGGAGTAGGAGTTCATCAGTAGGATAGTGTATTTTTTCAATGTTTTTACTGAAACATAAATAAAGATACACAAATTGAAAAAAAAGACTTTTAGGCGATGTCAAAATGAATATATTTTATGCATGAAGCCTGAAACATGATCCCAAATATATTTTCTGGTAATCAATCCTTAGTGCAGGGTAGAAATATCCATGGGGACAACTAAACTGAAATATCTGATGTGTAAACATGCCTCATGGCTGTAGTCAATAAATATAATATAAATTAATAGATATGCTCAAACAGACCACTGACACAGTGAAACCTCTGTCCTATATAAGAATGCCCTGTCACTAGTTGACTGTGTTTGTTCTATCATCAGTGACTGATGAGTGGTGTCCTAGGGGATGTTCAAGTGTTTGGAAACACCTCAAATGACTCAAACTCTGTATATGCTGCGCTGTGTATTATATACACATCATGGGTACGAACATTGTGCGGTGCTGGCGTGCTAGCCATGCAGGTAAATTCGCGTATGTACTCAAAGAAACTAGCTAGACACAGCCAGTGTTACAAGGTGGGATTACCAGCTTATCCAGGTAACTTCAGGAGTAACTATGAAGTTAGGAGAAACTTCCAGATTAACAGGTGCTACAAAAGATCAGTAGGTGATCTGCGACGTGTGCTGCCAGCTGCCAATTTACGCTACATCTCATACCACATGTTCTTGGGTAACATATTTCTGGGCATATCAGTGGTGTACATTGCTCTCTGTTTAGATACAGGTCATTGTTAAAAGTCAACTAAATACTTCCAAGCACTCTCTTAGTGCAAAATCTGATCAATGATCCAGCCTGCTTACCTGCAAGAATACTCCAGAGTAAGAGAAACCTTGGCACAAAGGTAACACATCACATCGCTCAATCATGAAACAGGGAATCTAGAGGAAATCAAACTGAAAACCATGAAAATTCATGTCCAGACAGTTGAGACATTTGATATATCCTAATTTTGTACTTCAGTATATACACAGCGTGTCGCAAAAGTCTCCATACGGGAGGAAAAATGTAAAAGCTGACTCACACTTGTCCGAATATACAAGCGAATTTTATTTCGAAGGGAATTGAATAAATTTGAACTGGAATTCACATATTCTCGAAAACAGTCGAATTCGAGGTAAATGATTCACTGTATTGGTGAAAAACTTTGGACCTGTGAAAAATTTGGTGCAATATAACAATTTTAATAATATCACAATATTATAATCGAAGATATTCTAAGGTTTTTTGAAGAGACTAGCTAATTTTGAGCAGAATGAAACCAGCCCAAAACGGCTATATCACGTACGTGTGAGTCGGCTTAAAGTCAACTTTTTAAACAGCTAAAAACTGAATGTACTGAATGAGTAGGTTATCACACCAATGGACTTTTTCTTGCATGGTTAAAAACTGAGGCATGATGGATCATTTTCACATATGAACTGGCACCACAGAGTCCTGACCTTAACCCTGTTGAAAGTCTTTGGGAATATACTGAAGAAGTCTTTATGGAGTGGTTACCCATCCCATTTTCCCATCATAAGTTCAAGATGTCAGTAAAAATGAACCAAGCACTGGATGGAAAGAAATGTAATGTTACCCAAGTTTGTTGAAACAATGCCATTGTGAAAGCGTGAGACTTTTTTAGTCTGGAAATGTATACAGCTCCTATTACAATCCCAAGGTACTGTTACCTGGGGACAAAAATTAACAGGCACCGCTATGCTTTTTTTATTATATATAGGGAATTATATATAGGGATAATTATTTCAGATCAATTATGGAATAAAGCGCTCTTTTTTATTATATGCTCATGTACACTTTATTTTCTTGGTAGATGACCTTCCAGATTAATATACTGAAAACATGAACCTGTATTCCGGAGTGGACCCTTTTGGACGGACGGCAGTTGATATGTTTCTGCACTCCAGTGCTGCTTCAGAACTGGATCCAATATGTTTTGCTCTAAAGTGACTAATACAGATGTAGTGATGGTATACCATCCCTCCCTCCCATGAGAGTTCTGCCAATTAGCTCCCATGGAAGCAATGTTTCAATGAAACTATATTTTACATACCTGTGAAAATGTGTTATAAATAAACTTCAGTCTTCCCTTGGTTGGCAGTAGCAGAGTGCACCTCTTGAACAGTAAACCTGTCAAGACAGGAATATTACATTACATTGAAATGAGTGTCATTAAGAACCCTAAACTGTGCCAAATGTGCTTTGGCTGAAAACAACCTTATATCATACCAAGAGATCTAAAATGATCAAGTATTGTGTTCAAGTGTTGCGCCTTGATCGGTGTGCAGTGAAGCTTCTGCAAAATCATTCGGTTCCTCCAGGCTGCAGTGGACAGGTGCCTCACTATGCAATTACTGATGCTTTTTGAAACCATGCTGAAAACACTGGCCTCTACAACTAAAAAATAATGAGATATATAAGATATAAAATTGATGAGAAGCATCATGAATTTGACAGTGTTCTTACAGATATCATATATGACAGACGCCTCAATTATTGTAGTCACTGCAGGAAATTGAAAAAAAACCGGCTTTGTTATGATGATAGACAGTTATTTTGCCCTCTAGAGATTCTAAAAAGGGAATGAGTGGATTCACCTACTCACTGAGTTCTTTCATTAATTCACTCTGGTAATTATTTAACCTACCTGTTGAAAACAAAATCAATCATTAAAATCTTTAGCAAGAATACGTGACCTGCTCCTGCATACTATGGATTAAGTAGGAAATTTGACATACTAAGATATTGAAATATTTGGAAAGGGAATTTAATATGATTCAAAATGAGGTACAATACATAATTACGTCATGAAAATGAACATTGAGTTACATCACAGTTTCGGAACATCACAGTTTCGGAACGTCCACATCTGAAACTCCCAAACATCCATACACTAAATGAATCCGGCTCTCCACCAATCAGCACCATCGTACTAGCGTCTTCCTAGCAACAGATGAGTTCTATTTACACCGAGTCATGTGTGTTTTGAAGTTTCTCATTGGTTTAGCGTTATATGATTGGGGAAATCCTTCTGGGATTCTGTAAGTAGGGAGAGGATTCTGGTAGAGAATCTGGATAATAAGGAAATACCCTGAGCAACACAAAAGAGTATTAAAATCAGTAAAATAAGTGGATTTTTGGACAACTTGGACATAGAACCCTTTCTTAAACACGTATTTACGAATGAATAGATTGTGTTTATGGATATTTGAACTTGCTATTGTTGAACATTATTCTTTGAAGGATGTATTATTTTGGCTCTTAATCAAAACACTACCCTGCAACTTAATCTGTATTATGCTGGTGCGGGTTACAGATATACATTGTGGTTTAATCTGAATTCTGATTCAGAAGAATAAGTCTGCCATGTTCCTTTATCTCTGAAAATTATTTTAATATCAGCATAAATCACTACAATAAATCTCATTATCGTAAATGTCTGAAAATGTTGCGATACATTTTTTAGCTCACATTGCACACCCCTAAAGAATCATGTTCTGTTTGGCAACAGAAAGCATTGCAATAAAGTAGAACAGCTTGTTAAACCTGCTGCAGCTCCTTGATTACCTGCATACTGCAAAATTCCTAAAATTTGAATGCAATACTTTTGCATTCAAAATACCCTTTCAATTACAAATGCAAATCTACATTCAATATCACATGCAGTGTTTTTTCTGTCTGTGTTCTGATGATTTCTAGTACCTTGAGAAAAAATGCTTCTGTAGTTCAATCAATATCAAAGAATAGACCTGAGGGGAAACATGTAGTGACTACCAGCAAAGTCATGACTGGTCAGCATTTTAAACCAAAAGTTCCTATTCCCGCATAAACTGTGGCAAAGGATTACTGTAATTAATACTAGGTGGCTGGGGATAAATGTTTGGGCTTCAGTTACAGAGGCAGCGAGAAAACGACCGGAATCAGATGGTTTTGAAGGTGAGGGGCTGATCATTTTTACATATGTGAACCATCACAGCAAATTGTGTATTATGTCGGAAATTAATAATTTCAGCGTTTTAAGTATGCTTCAGGGAAAATCATTTTAAAATTTCAGCAAAGTATTTAATAATTTCCAAATTAATACACACTTTGCTGTGATGCCTTTAGTTCTTGAGGAGGTAATTACACTGCACCTTTTAACTTACCAGAGGTAATTTGACATTAGATTGTGAGCCATGACCTTGACTTAAAAGTCAGTGACTTGGCTATACTTAATGTTGTAAAAAAAATAATAATAAAAAATAAAAATAATATTAATTAAAATACACATAAATAAATAAATAAATAAATAAATAAATAAATAAATAAATAAATAAATAAATAAATAAATAAATAAAATGTGGAAACTGGAAACCACTGTCATTTCTGCTGTAACAGGAGCACTCAGTATGATCAAAAAGGGAACTGATAAACACCACAGCAAAATTCCTGGCAAAATCACTACTTTGGAGCTGCCAAAAAATAACACTATGTTGAAATCATCATAACGACCTCTCTAAGTAAAGTCAATTTAAGTTTATTGCATGTAAATACAACTCGCTCTTTACTCTTAGACTCTTGGAGGTAACTAGGCATAAAAAACACTCTAATATGAAACATAAACAACCAAACAAATAAATAAATAAGTAGAAGCTAATATATAGGAAAACATTAACTAACAAAAAAAAACTAAGAATTTAAGCACACTGCCTTTAAACTGGTGATTGGTGCAGTTCATGGCTCAACTGGCAGGCAATGGCATGCTGTCAAGGTTACATTCATCGTTTTGCTCGCACCGGTTGAACCCGCTAGTGACGTCATCGCGATTGCTAGTATTCCCGTTCGTTTATAAAGCAGGGGTGTCAAACACATCATCTATACGGTTTCCCATTTTTTCTGAAAACCATGAATTAGTCTGTAAGCCAAATCCGAGAACCCCAGACCAAAGAGTGGTGATTACGCGCTAGTACAGTCAATAGCACAAGCCGTTAATTAACAATAAACAACAAACAACACGTGATTTTCAAGTATCGACTCAAATTTCTCAGACTTTAAATACGTTTAATTTATTTGTGCTTCAGTAATATAATACGAATTCGTATTATTATGAAGACACAATGGTTTTAAAAAGAAACACGAGCCAGCCAGGAGTCGAACCTAGAATCTTCTGATCCGTAGTCAGACGCGTTATCCATTGCGCCACTGGCCCGATGATGCAACACCACTGAACTGTTTCTTAAGAATCGACTCCAAGGAATTGGATTCAGTTCGTTAACGAATCGGTCAGTTAAAGTACTAGAATTAAACTAGTTCAACTAAAGCCCAGACTTGGATTTTTTTAAATTAAACCATAGGATTAACTCTATTTTAGTTATTTATTTTAATTTAAAGAGAAATTAAAGGATACACCTACCCCAGGTCATTTGAGCGGTATAAGTACTTTGGTGTTAGTTTGTGGTTGTTTTTAAATAGATGCCAAACATCGTAGTCAGTGTATTTAATATTATATCTCAGTACTTAACCCCCACGAGGGAAACCAGACCAGTTTAGAGTTTTAAACAGAGACCATTAATATACACGTGATGTTCTTCAATAAATTCCTTCTTTATGAATCGACTCCAGGGAATCAGATTCAAATAAATCTTAAAACACAATAAATACTAAAACACAAACTTTTAAAGCGTTTTGAAACAGATATCTGAGTATTTTATTTAATGCTAATTCACTTCTTTTTTTATTTAGAGCAGTTTTGCAAAAGTCTCAAGTTGGTGTTCAGTTTGCAAGGAAAGATTTTAGCTCTGGCTTTGGGTTTAAAGTTGTTGCTTTTGCTTCTGTTGTCCCTGAAGCAGATCTCCATGCAGCTGGGCTGAGCGTTGGGTGAAGGACATGCGGGAGGAGTGTTCATCTCATCCTTAGCCACAATTTAACGTCTGAACAGGCACAAGTTATACTGGTCAGTTAAAAATATTGCTTGTTACAGCCTGCTTAAACGAAGAATGCTACAAAAGAGCAGCATGTTGTTTTAGTGTAATGATTAGCCATCTAACTTGACATGTATCAGACTGTTATTTTATCATTTAGCTCTTATAAAGGACCGACTACTTATTCTGTACATGTCTCTCACGAACTAGCAATCTTTCACATTTACCATATGTCTATACGTACATTACTAGTCTAAATGTTCAAGGTAAATAAAACAAGATCTAAATCATTCCATAAGATAGTCAAAACCATCCCTCAAATGATACACAGGTTTTATGGCCTAACTGTGAATACATTAAAATTGGCAGGCTTTAGTCTGCTCAAACTTTTTTGTGAGTTCCATGGTGTCCAACTACAAAAAGGTTTTTGGAAAGCATTAATTAACATAATTTTGAGACATATGAATGTGGAACAGATTGAAATTTGATCAGTCTGCTAGTATCCTGTAGCATGTGCAAAATCCTAAATCCTATGTCCAAAGTGATAGATTTAGAGGGTGTTTTGGTACAGACACCGAAACTCACAAAAAATAGTGCTCCTTTAATGAAGCAGTACTCATATATTTACCATATTTACAAGCTACGCAAGGGAAGGCGCCCTCCAGCCAATTCAGATGGATATGACTCATGACCATTATATCAAAGGAAATAAATGAATGATTTATTAAATAATTTTTAAAAATGAATAAATTATACCTCGTACAAGTTTGAAACATAGGAAGGAAAAGTATATATTTAAAAACAGAGACAAGGCACTAAAAACAAATATACAAACATATTAAAATGTCAAGAATTTTAATGATTAAGGCATCTCTACCAAGCAGATTATATCTCCAAAAAGGAAAAATGGAAGAAAGATTTTCTGGAAGAGTAATATAGAGAACAATATCATATTATGTTGTGCTTTTAAGTAATGATATTCTTGCGTTCTGAATGGTGTACTTTACATGTCGAAACTAAGATTGCGTGTTTGGTTTCCTCATTTTATTCCCTTGTATAAAAAAAAATGTAAGTAAAAGAAATCATATGAGAGCTCCCCTTTTAGACACTGCCTCTATCTATATATTATAAAAAAGAAAAAACACGAGCCAGCCAGGAGTCGAACCTAGAATCTTCTGATCCGTAGTCAGACGCGTTATCCATTGCGCCACTGGCCCGATGATGCAACACCACTGAACTGTTTCTTATGAATCGACTCCAAGGAATTGGATTCAGTTCAGTAACGACTCGGTCAGTCAACGTACTAGAATTGAAACTAGTTCAACTAAAGCGCAAACTTTGAATTATTAAAAATGAAACTATCAGTGGATGATTATATGTTTCATAGGTTTAAGTCTATTTTAATTCTTTATTTAAATTATAAAGAGAAATTAAAGGATACACCTACCCCGGGTCATTTGAGCGGTATGAGTACTTTGGTGTTAGTTTGTGGCTGTTTTTAAATAGATGCCAAACATCGTAGTCAGTGTATTTAATATTATATCTCAGTACTTAACCCCCAGTAGGGAAACCAGACCAGTTTAGAGTTTTAAACAGAGACCATTGATATACAAGTGTTCTTTTTTGAATCCTTTTTTAAGACTCGACTCCAGGGAATCAGATTCAAATAAATCTAAAAGCACAATAAATACTAAAACACAAAATTTTAAGAGTTTTAAAACAGATATCTGGGTAATTTATTTAATGCTAATTCATTTACTTTTTTAATTTAAAGCAGTTTTGCAAAAGACTCAAGTCTTGGTGTTCAGTTTGTAAGAAAAGATTTCAGCCACAATTTCGCTTTGGGTTTGAGGTTATTGCTTTTGCTTCTGATATTCTTGAAGCGAATTTCCCAAAAGAGCAGCATGTTGTTTTTGTATAACTTATTCCTGGAAATCTTTCACATTTACCATTTGTGATATCATGATACTTACCAGCTACACAAGAGAGTGCCCTATAGCCAATTCAGAAGGCTATGGCTCATGGCTATTATAGCAAAGGAAATAATATAATACATAAATCTTACACAAGTCTTTTATCGTTACAAGAAACACCATATTTATAGCAGCTTCCATCCGGAGCCTAGTGGTCATATTTTATAGCACAGCTCCAGTGGAGCCCCACAGGCAGAGAATATGACTTTGGTGGTTGTCCCGTGTCCGTGCCGGGCAGAATAAAATAACTGGTATGCAGACAAATTTTCATCAAGCAAAAACAACACAAAAACACTTTTTCCTTCTTTCGCTGCAGTCAGAAAACGCAGGTGAGATTCCTTTATTGATGTCTTTCAGGGTGAAATTTCTTTGCGCTGATGCTACTCAGATACTTGTTCAGTCCCTTGTCCTCTCAAGACTAGACTACTGCAACTCACTCCTGGCAGGTCTACCTTTGAGCGCGATTCGACCTCTGCAACTGATCCAGAATGCAGCTGCACAGCTTGTTTTCAACCTTCCAAACTTTTCCCACACCACTCGCCTGCTACGATCTCTCCATTGGCTTCCTGTAGCTGTTCGCATTAATTTTAAAACACTAATGCTGGCCTACAAAGCCAAAAATGGACCTGCACCCTCCGACTTCAAAGCACTTATCACACCCTGCAGAGCACCCCGTTCTCTCTGATCCTCTAGCACTACTAGACCGATCCCACCTTCTACCAAGGAAAAAATACATCAAACTCTTCTCTGTTCTGGCTCCAAGGTGGTGAAATGAACTTCCTCTAGATGTCCCACTGGGCAAACACGGAGTGTCTTTAAACAACATCTGAAAACCTACCTTTTTCTGCAGTACTTAGATTAGCACTAGGTTTTACACACACACAAAAATACTGCGCACACAACACCTACCCACTGAGTTTTTGACTGACAGTACACTTAGTCTGTGTCATGACAAACCAGTATAAGAATACATTCACTTATAGTGACTTTAAAGCACTTCTGTAAATCGCTCTGGATAAGAGCATCTGCTAAATGCTGTAAATGTAAATGCAGTGTAAATGAAAGCACTTGTTCTTATATCTAATGTTCTAAAGTTCTATTATCACTGTACAGCACCAGCTGAACATGGCAGCTGCACATAATCCAGGACTAATAATTTAATGAAAAAGATTAAGAAGTTTGTAAAATTGTTTGTAATTGTTGATATGAAGTTTTTTTGTTTTTGTTTTTTTTTATGTTTAGTTTTATATTCTTCTGGTTTTTTTTGTAATCGAGGTAAAGCTGTTCTGTTTTCCACAATGTAAAACTCTTCAGAAAGTAGATCTTTTCTATTTCTGATTGCTTTGTAATATGATTACATTTTTGTGTCTTACACACTTCAAGGGAGAAGAGGGTTCAGTATTTCAAAGTGACAATTTTCTATTAACAATTAATACAACAATAAATCTAACTTCAAATCGTATTAGTGCAAGAAGAATAAAAGACTTTGGGATGTGGTGGGATGTGATGTTATTGGAGAATAATTGCGTTTAGGTAAACAGTTGGACCTTTAGCCATCTCAGGTTTGATTATTCCTATTATTTTTAGATATTATAAGGTATTATAAGGTACATTTTGTATCATACTAACATATAATTTCAAGAAATACTAAAATTTCTCCCTCATAGGAGGTTCCTGTATAGATCCCATCAGCACTGGTCCACCCTGTTTCAGTAAAATAAATCTGACAGGCCATGAAACCAAAAAATATCATGAACTAGATATGGCTTAAGCTTCTCAGCTTTTGGCATCAGCACTGCTTTTTCTTGAACATATTCACAAATAGCTTGTGTGACAGCAGGAGTGAATCAGACAGGCCCAAGTATTCACATTCATCTATGATGCTACTGTTGCCACTAGTGTCTCCTGTTTCATATTGGCTGTTGTGATAGCTCTTATATCCTCTTCACTCCTCTGGGAGAAAAGTCATCACCTGGCTATATCAGCTGCAACATATTTCCACAGTTTCAAGCCAACACAAGGCAAGTTGTGAATGCTAATGTTGTTTCAATATAAACTGACCACCCGTACCATCTGTTTATTATTGTCCTGAGCCTGCGGTCCAGATGATCACAGCCATGGAAGTAAACATTATATCCACACAGAGCCTTTCTCTCGAATGTTTTGATGTTTTTGCCAATATGTCTTGAAATCCAGTAGCCAGTCTTTGTATTAAAAAGCTCACCCCCTTTCAAGATCACACATGCGATGCAAGCTTTCTTTGTCTCTGATTCATCTTTAAGAAATCCATCCTCTGAGCAGCTTTACTCCTGAGTTAGCATTTTAAAGAATGCTACTGGCCTCAGCAGTCTGTTCTTGGAGACTGGCCAACTGAAACAATCTGCACTATATGTTAAATATTGGACTACATTCATAATTCTTCAAAATGCTTGAATAGTTTCCCTGGGTTTACACTGGGGCACGATGTCCGCAATCTCCGCGATTTAAAAAAAGCATGGCGCTCCATGATTTATGAGCACGCTTGGAACACGATTGAGGCATTAAAAGGAGGCAGAGCGCATCCAAGTGATGACGCTTAATGGAATTATGTTCCAAGTTCATCAAGATCCCCTATGATGGTGCATCATGGTCTGTTACGTTCTGGTAAGATCTGTTAAGCTCGACTGTTCTCCACTACGATTTCCACATTCTCTCACAATTGGCATCAAATCGTAAATCATGCATCGTAAAAATTACAAAAACATTTTGGACAATCAAAGATTTTGACATAATCACCATGATCTCCTTCAAGATCACGATTCGATCCCATGCACCGACGCCCCCTCTTACAAATCGCAGAGATTACGGGAATTGTGTTCCAGTGTAAACAGGGTTAAAGACAAGCAACTCTTCATAGCCAATTGTGTCAATCTAGAAATTAATATTTCAGTAAATAGCTGGATTATTATATTTGGGCTTTATCCTATTTTATAGGCTATTTTATTTCAGGCGAGAAAACCTCCTACTACCTACTACTTTCGAAGAGGTTGGGGGTTTACTCTTATGATCCTATTCTGAGCTGGTTATCCTGTTACTATAGCCAGTGAGGTACCTCATGGCCATGTCTAATTTAAATACCATTAAGATTTGCCCTTGGAACATTTGGGGTCTTCAAAACCCTACTAAGAGGGGGGGCAGTACTACTATTTCTGAAAAAGATGATGTCTCTGTTGCTCTCCTCCAGGAGACTCACTTGGAAAATAAGATAATGCATAGGACACCTCAAAGGATCATACTCATCAATTAGTAGTGGTGTGGCCATTTTAATCAGCAAAAGCCTTGCATGTAGGTCCCTAAAGTGTGTAAAAGACAGGCTAGGCCTGTATGCAATTGTTAAGGGAATACTCTCAGGCAAGAAGGTAACATTTCTGAATCTATATTGTCCCCCTGGTTACCCCCATGATCTTCTCCCTAAGGCTTTACTGAGTTTACTGAGCTGGCTTCTCGGGACTCTAATTGCCACCTCAATCCCTCTCTTGACAAACTTCTCCTCGCAGTTCTTAGCCTTCAAGGCAAGCTAGGGTGCTCACTTCAATTTTTTGGGATATTGGGTTCTCAGATGTGTGGAGGGTGCTCATCCCACTGATTAAGCGTTTACTTTTTTTTTCTGCCCCCGATAAAAGTTACACTAGAATTGATTACATTTTTATCCCTTCCTCCAAAATGACCACTGACCACTTCTTTTTTAACTCCGCGTGTTCGTCTTTCTGACCCAACAGTAAATTCTTGCGCGCCTCCCCGTCTTCCTCATACGTTTTTTCTTTATTTGTCATTATGGTTTTCTGAACCTGCAAAGAGGGGAATCTCTGGTGCAGGGTTCACTTAAATATGATTTGCATATTTAAATAGGGGTTTAAATGATGTCGAAAAGGCCTTTGATCGGGTGGAATGGTCGTACTTGTTCCATACTTTGGAGGAATTGGATTAGGGGTTTGTATAAGACTCCCATGGCCGCGTTCCTGACTAATGGGCTTAGATCTAGCAACTTTTCCCTCCACCGTGGGAACAGACAGGGTGATCCTCTTAGCTTCTTGCTTTTTGACACTGTGATAGAGCCGATAGTCCAAGCAATAAGGTAAGACGCTCTAATCTCTGGTTTTTTCATTGCGGAGAGGGAACATAAGATTACTTTATACACAGACGATGTATTGATACACCTTTTCCGTCCTCAGACCTCGATTCATCATTTGATTAAAGTCATCTCATCATTTGTCGTTTTTTCTGTGTACAAAGTTAATTTTGCAAAGTCTGAGGCTATGCCATTGGGGTCAATAATGTGTGTTCCAAATATAGCAGAGCCCTTCCCCTTACACTGGTCTCCCTCTGGTTTTACCTACCGAGGGGAGCATATAACACCCACATATGTAAAAGTCCAACTTCTCTCACCTCCTGGATACCACTACGGCAGATTTGTATCGCTGGGCCCCTCTTCCTCTTTTCTTGGCTGGGTAGGATTGCACTTATTAAAATGAACATTCTGCCTAGACTGTTGTATCCAAAGCAAATGATCCCTATTTTATTATCTAACAAAGTTATGAAGATATCTGGAACAAAAGAAAGCCCAGACTTAAAATGGCTAAGCTCTAAATGGCTGGTTCTGATGGTGGGCTACATGTACCAGGTCTGAGACTCTACCAACTGGCTACACACCTACAGGTTATAGCAGCAGACTGGCTCAAATCTGACCCAACTTCGATTTGGCTTGATATTGAATCCTCTCAGTTAAAGTGTCCCATTTTGAATTTACTGTTTGCGAATAACCTCGAGTCTGTCAAGGATCTCTGCTCTAACCCCATCACTCTAAGCACAGTCAAAGCCTGGCAGTCCATTCATACTACAGAGGGCCATACTCACCTAACATCTCCTCTCACTCCTATCCTAAACAGCCCTGACTTTGTGCCAGGCTGTCAGGACCGGAGCTTTGAAGTATGGTGTAACCAAGGGCTCACAAAACTAGGAGATCTATTCAACGGCCAGATTTTATACCCTTTCAGCAGCTACAGCAGCAATATGGTTTACTGTAATGTGAATTCTCCAGGTATTTACAAATTAGACACTTCACAAAGGACACAACCTTACTATCTAACTATGCCATATCACCTGTAGAAAAGGCCTTGTCTTTACATGCATCTAAGAAATGCGTCAGTGTTTTTTTTAATAAAACTTTAAGTTCTTACTCATCCCTTTTCTCTCTACCCACAAAAATAATGGGCTGTATTCCCAATGAATGCATTACAAGCATGCTTCACTCCACAGTGGACACTTTTTATAAGGTATTGGATCTTTACTTAAATTGTATTGGTCACACACTGTCATCTTCTATATTGCGGGGTTTTCCTAATTCTGTCTATATCTGCCTAGCCTTTCTCTGTATCATTTAAATTTTGGTTTTCTTAATTTTTCTTTGGTTTATTTACTGACTATGAATCTGGTGGCTTCACGCCTTTGTTAATTGTTTATAATATGTTATGTTTGTTGTGTTATGTTGTGTTATACTATGCCCACTACTGTTTAATTTTGGTTTGTTCATCTATTACTACTTTACCAACTCCTTTGCCATGTAATGCTTCAACAGTTGAGTTGTGTTTTGTGTTGTTTATAAAAAAACCGAAAAATCAATGCATAAGTTTAAAGCTATTACACAGTGAGTGAGTATTATTTTAATCAATTTTAGTGGAAGTGTCATTAAGGATTTTTGGTCTCAAAAACACTTTGGGAACCTAAATAACTGTCCTGTTTATATTGATTACATTGATAGCCCATTTGCAATTGGTGTAGGAAAATGATGCTCATTCTTTCAGCTAAATCAAGCAGGCAGTACGTAAAGGAATTCATCATGACCCTCAGAAAGCATGAAGATCTTCACTAGTGGTCAAAAGATTCGAAAAATCTATTTATTTTATATTTTAAATAATATATTTCATTAAAATATATTTTTTAATTAGATTTTTTTTATTTACAAGGTTTAGTGTCTTAGTGTACTTTGAAATTAAATTATAGAATAAAAATGTAAAGGAAAAACATAAGTATTTAAAACTACTTTTAGTTGAATAAACTTTTGTGGATATTACCTTCTTTCAAATTATTAAAGTAAAATATTATTTATAAAGTTTTTCCCGACACCGTTGCAGAAATTCTCACAGATGTGTTGCATTTGCTGGTTGCTTTTCCTTCGCCCTTCTGTCCGCTTCCTATCAAACCAGTTCAGTGGGGTTAAAATCCAGAGTCTTTTCTGCCATTATATTGTTTGAAGCCTACTGTCTTATGCATTTCTTCTAAGGTAGTTCTGACATACAGCTTACCTTCGTTCCATTTCAGGTAATTTACTGGACTTGAGGTGCTGCGAGTTTAATCTCAATGATATTGTTTACTGCAAATGCATTGGATCATTGATTCAAAGTAAATAGTTTGAATTTGTGCTGTATCTTTTTCCACTGTAACAACTGGCCATGATTGTACATTCTACCCTTTTTGTTTTTTTAAATAAACTGTTCATTCTTCATAACTGTTAATAGCAGATTGGTTGCTTAAAGCTCACACCTATAATATTTAAATAACACATTATACATAATATCATCACTTCTACTCTTTATCAATTTAATTGTACAGATAAAGCAGTTATCTTATTTCATGTACCTACTTAATCTCTATTTACTGTCTATACTCCTATACGCCACTCACTACATCCACCACCACACGAAAACAGGATTTAAAAAAATAGTAAGAATAAAAATGAAAGAGCAAAGGTGGACTCTTCGGTATGGTGAGGTGAAACTCAGGCTGTAATTGAAAGGTCGAGTTCTGGAGAGACGAAATCCCTGTGGCGTGAAAAATATGCTACACTGTAAGAGAAGGGTCAGAGGATGAGCTAATTACCTAGGTCTGTGTCCTTGAGGGCTCTTATTGCAGCGCAGATGAGCAGAAGTGCCGCTCACACACCAGGGAGCATGTAAGCATTGATTTACTTGACTTAAAACCCCTTTATAGCACAGATCATGCTCAAACTTCCCACATGATATTCTATGCAGAAGTTATGCAGAAGAGCAGTGATGTTGTTGTTGTTTACTTCTCTCTGGAGTATGAAAAAGTGGAAAAGTTGGAAGTGGGCAGGGTGTAGCAATAAATAGGATTTATAAAAAAGGTAAAACAATATATATTTTAGTTTCTGTAGCAATTTTCTTCTAAGAATCGTTACTATCGTTTACTGTATTGATTTCCCATGCTGATAAATGTAAACTTGTAGCACCTCATCCCTAATGCAAAGTGCTCTAGACTGGACTATGTGTAATTAAATTAATATTATAGATAAGAAATGGTCATAATGTACTCCGTACCATGTGGGAAAAATAAATATTTGATCTTGTGTAAGGCAGTAAGGGTTAAACACATCCTCCTGAGACTCGGACTATTCGTTTATGTCCTTTATAATGGACATGTTGTTTACCTGTATCTTACATCTTTGTATCTTAAGTAGTAAGTTATATCTTATGTATTTGGAGTTACCCTATCAAGCCCTATAGTATTCTGTAGAAGACATTCTGGGCCTTCCAGTGATGTATCATGTGATGGGTTTGCATGCTGGGAACTTTTCTTTTTTTTTCTCTATCATATGGCTAAGTTAAATATTCTTTATCTATTGCTATTTTTTCCATGATAATTATATATATTATTGTTCTTTAACATGTAAATAACAATATTTTTACATCTGAGAACGGTTTAATTACTTCTGTTATGAAATAACAGTCATTTAATTAATGTCAACTGTAGTGGACATCAGGACTATTTTAATGTATTTAATGACTGCACATTGTTGTAGGA
>JBCNYG010000011.1:811703-824634 GCA_039654305.1 Porochilus rendahli | reverse complement strand
TTATTAATGTTTTAGGAATTATATTTTATTATATATATATATATATATATATATATATACATATATATATATATATAATAGTTTGTGCCCTCTTACATTAAGATTCTTAAAATGAAAAAAATATTCTTCAAACAATATTCTTTCCAAGTGTAATAATCTTACAGCACTGGCAGATAATTTAACTTTATTAAAGGGGACACAAACTATAAATTGATATTCCTATAATCATCATGATTGCCCTTGAGGCATGAGATTGGCCTCAGGGCAAGTTATTGGTGATGTTGTTCCAATAGACACTTAAAGGGAACCTGTGGGAAATTAATGTTACTAGCTATTTAAAACGATAACGTATAACATCAGTGTTTCCTTCCGGCAACATCAGTCCATATATCCGATTTTAAAGCGCAACACAAGGCATGCTTAGAGACATGTTGCCTTCCTCATTGGCTGTTCCAACCTGTTAGTGACATGAACTACATAATACAATATGTTTCATGTCTTTGTTTTTCCATGTCAATATATTTCATGTCTTTGTTTTAACCAATGAACTCGTTTACAAAAACTATAACCCATAGGTGTGTAGCCAGTTGGTAGGGTCTCAGATTTGGTACATTCTGCCCACCATCAGTACCAGACATCTGGAGCTTAGCCATCTTAAGTCTGGGCTTCCTTTTGCTACAGATAAAGGAGCTCAGCCAGCCTTCTAGTACCTTGATCACTTTGTTAGATAAACAGGGATCATTTGTAGTGGGTACAACAGTCCAGGTGTTCATTTTAATGAGCACAATACTACCCAGCCAGAAAAGCCAGGAAAAAGGAAGAGTGGGCCAGTGAGCCAAATCTGCCATTATGGCATCCAGAAGGTGAGGGAAGTTGGACTTACACATTTGACCATATGTGAGTGTTATATGCACACCCAGGTAGGTAAAACCAGAGGGAGGTTTGGAACACACATTAATGACCCCAACAGCATAGCCTCAGACTTTGCAAAATTATCCTTATGAGACACCTTTTAGCAAATGAGGAATAGAGGTCTGAGGACGCGAAAGATGCATCAATACATCGTCTGCATAGGGTAATATGTTCCCTCTCCACAGTGAAAATACCAGAGATTACAGCGTCTTGCTGTATTGCTTGGGCCAGCAACTCTATTGCAATGTCATAGAGCAAGGGGCAAAAGGGTCACCCTGTCTGTTCCCACAGTGGACGTGGAAGTTGATAGATCTAAGCCTATTAGTCAGGACTGCGGCCATGTGAGCGTTCTACAGAACCCTAATCCAGTATACAAAATTGTCGCCCAAGTCAAAATTCTCCAAAGCATAGAACAAGTACGACCATTTATCCCAGTCAAAGGCCTTTTTGGGATCAAGATAGAGCATGAGGGCAGGGTCTTCATAGCTCTGGGATAGCAGAATAACATTAAGGAACCTTCTCATGTTATCACAAAAGTTACGACCCTTGAGTCAGCAGTTGGTCTAATAGAATACCACTGAACTCCTTGTAGAACTCGCACCCAAATCAAACTGGCCCTAGGGCCTTCCTGGAGGGCACAGATTTAAGGCAAACAGAGCCTCCTCTCTCAGAGCATTTAACTAAATTTTTGAGCCTCTCAAAAGTTTCAAAGTCTGCTCTCTTTTTAACAAGATTGGCTAGATACCTGTTGGGCTCATCCCCAATCTCATACAACTTCTGATTCAAGACTCAGAACACTCCCTGAAATTCGCCACACAGAAGAGTATTCGTTGCTGTACGAGTCACCGTCAGTTCCTGGAGCAAGTCTGCAGTTGGTTCTGTTAGAGCCTTGGGTGTTGTCTCTTATCTCCACCACTAGATGTCACCATTTCTCATGTTTACCCCTGTATTGTGTCTTCCGGTCCACCTGCATCCCAATATGGCATCATTGTTACCACCTGTTCCTTGTTAGGTCTGGGTATTTAAGTGCTCTGCCCTTGTTGTTTTTGCTGTGTTCGAGTCAGTAAGTGTGAACTACGTGGGTACACTAACAGAGTAGACTCAGGAGTTTGATTTAATGTAGTGGTTTACTTGAGTATTTTTTTCCTGTGGACACTCTACCTTGGACCTTTTAATGTTGTGCCTAGTTTTGGCCTTCCTTATGCTACCACTAAGTTTCAGAAGAACCCCTCTTTGTTATGGTCACACTCAGTGATTTTGTTTGCAAGATTTGAATGTGGATTTTGTCTTCAGATGATGTTGGCAAGATGAGAGGATGTTGGAGGAGATCCTTCAGACCCTGTGGAGTTTTTCTACACTTCAGGGACCAAGTCCTTCAATGACTACCCCAAAAGCCTACTCTGCATCTCCACTGGTGTTGCCCCCAGTCACTTTAAGAGCCAAGGCTACCGACACCAGAGAGGTACGATAGAAATCCAAGGAGTGTTGTGGTTTGAACTGACCTTTAAGCTACAACTTTGCTTGTTCAAGCACTCCTGGGTGGCTTACATCATATGCCTGCTGACTGGTAGAGCCCTGGCCTGGGCAACAGCTCTGTGGGAACAGAAAAGTTCCATTTGTGACACGTTCCAATCATTCTCCAGAGAAATGCAACGGGTGTTCAAGCAATCGACCACAGGCCATGAAGCAGCCAAACTCTTTTTCTGACTTCACCCAGTCTCTCAGTCAGCAGCGTATTATGCCATCCAGTTCAGAACCCTGGTAGTGGAGAGTGGCTGGGGCACAGAGACCCTCAAAACCACATTTTACAATGGCTTGTCTGACACCATCAAGGATCTCTTGGGCTACTGTGAGCAGGCAGATGAGACTTTAAAAGCCCAGGTAATTCATCTTGATAATCGACTCCGTGAGCTTGACCAAAGAGAGGTAACTATCTCCTGGATTCTTGTCCTCGAGTTTTCTCTTGCCTGTCACCACTTTTCATTGCCAACATGACCCTCTTCAGGCCTTTTTTGGATTCTGGTGCTGCAGGAAACTTTATGGATCGGTCCCATGCCAAGACCCGCTCACTGCTCACTGCCTCTCTTTATATGTTCCCCTGTGTGTCCTTGATGGAAGCCATTGGGGAGTGGTCAAGTTTCCAGGACAACGGTCCCACTCCATTTAAGAATCGATAACCACAGAGGAAATTTTTCATTTGATTGTTTCTCCCACCTTCCCTGTATTCTTGGGCTTAACCTGGTTGATGAAGCATAATCCCCACCTGGACTGGAGTTCAGGGTCTGTCTGTCTCCCGAGCCTCCACACCTATCCCAAGTTCCCTCTGAGTATTTTGACCTCAAAGAAGTGTTAAGTAAGCAATTGGTCATGGTATTGCCCCCCCACATAGACCTTATGATTGCACCATTGACCTGATCCCACAGTTACCAGACACAGGCTAAACGGCTTCGCAGACCTGCCCATCCTCTATAGCCTGGGGTGAGAGTATAGATGTGTGCCCAGAATCTTCCTTTGAAGGTGGAGAGTTGCAAGCTGGCACCTCTTTTCATAAGGCCCCTTAAGGTGGTCAAGAAGGTGAATCCAGGTTGTGTACAGCCTCCAGCCTCCACCTTCTTAAGGCTCAATCCCACCGTTCATGGTTCTTGATTCAGTTGTTGCCTTTGTTCCCCCTACAACTTAAAATACCAGGACTTACTCCTTACTGTCTTTCGCCCTGGCTCCATGGGTTGCTCCTCGCTGTAGCAGACAGGAGACCTGGGTTCTAGCCCCACCTCAGACACTCAGACCTGACCATTTCTCAAGTCAGCCAGTCTAGATTCAAGAATCTTTTACTGTTCAGTCTTAATGTCTTTTGTTGCATCTAAAAGATGTCAGCTAAAGCCCAAGAGCAGCTTCATGAAACTGGACTCCTGCTGATGTCATTTCCGCCTTCTTCCTCGGCGCACTTTGAATTGCACGCCACTGAAAAATCTATAACCCCTGCACTTAATTTTTATATTTTCTTCGATTCGATAAAATATGCAGATTTTAAAGACAAACATGAAAAATGGTGTCGAGCTCTTTAGACATCCATAGAACAGAGCTCCCATAAACTGCTGCCTAATGACAAGTCAACACCTGGAATTAATTTCTTTTAACTTGACAATTTAACTCATCAAAAAAAAAAAAAAAAACCAGACCAAACCTGGCCATAAAACCATTTGTCAACTGTACAATTGCTTTTCAGCTTTTAAAAATGGGAGATGATTGATAAAACATGGCTGTACCTCAAACAGTTAATGCAATATTTGTTAAAAAAAAATCTTAGAATCAGAGTTAAAAATCTACACTTTAATTACACAGTCACCACCTTAGATCCACTGTGGTGGTGATCAGACAACAAATTCCATGACGTCGTCTAAAATATGGGCCCAACTGCGTACACATCTGATTCCCTAAGTTTAATAAAAGAACATGGAATAATTACGGCTGGAATAAAATGTTGCTTATTTCCTGCTGCTTTAAAGCCCAATGCAGATGCCTGACCATGTCCCTTAAATTTAAACTCAATTTCTTATAGTGTGCATATGATAACATTGAGAAACAATACTTTAATATTGAAGTTGTAAGAAATACAATAATCATAAATATGATTCAAGTGATGCTACAATTGAAAAGGACAGAAGTAAATATGAATATATGGAGATACGCTTCATGCACTATATAGTTCAGAAACATCCTACCACTCAATGTGTCCTTTACCGTTTTGCCCCCTTTACCAATGACCCTGCCGGCAGCAAATGATGGCACTTTAATATGAGCTTCTAGTTTGACCTCTTCCTTTGGCCCAAAAAAGTTTTCTTCCTTCAGCTTTCCAAAGATACGTCCCTGAGCCTGAGAGACAGAGAGAGAGATGGCAACAGACAGAGAGAGAGCGAGCGAACGACACACAGACAGAAAGACACACACAGACAGAGAGAGAGAGACACACACAGACAGAGAGAGAGAGAGAGAGAGAGAGAGAGAGAGAGAGACACACACACACACAGACAGAGAGAGAGAGAGACAGACACACACAGACAGAGAGAGAGAGACAGACACACACAGACAGAGAGAGAGACACACACACACAGACAGAGAGAGAGAGAGAGAGAGAGAGAGAGAGAGAGAGACACACACACACACAGACACGGAGAGAGAGACAGACACGGAGAGAGAGACAGACACGGAGAGAGAGACAGACACGGAGAGAGAGACAGACACACACACACACACACACACAGAGAGAGAAAGAAAGAGACATTCACAGAGAGAAACAGATACACAGAAAGAAGGGAGACAGAAGGACACACGTTAATTGACCCGGTTGCCATGGCAATGCTATAAGAGATGTAAACATTTCCCTCCCAAATTAATATCGTGTATAAACACTGATTCCACGTACAATTCAAACCTGTTTATAAGCCCCACTTTGTTGCCAGGTGGCGGCACTACAGACGCTCTACGCGTGTGTCACCATGCCTCGACACTGACGTTTAACCCAAAAAAATAACGTATTACACCCAAGCCAACTCGCTCATCAGAGCTGGAGCTTATTCCAGTTTCTGTAACGTGAAGTAGCTAGGAGTTCAACTCCTCCTGGACGGGATGTAACCGGGATTTGACCCCACAATCGTTAGCTCATCACTACACCTCTGCCCAATACTCGGGGAAGGACCTAGAACAGTGAATGTTGGGTCATACATGATGTGCAGTGATCTTATGTCACTTCCTGTTTTTGCAGCGTAACTTGTTCCACGATTGCCCTGCTATAGAAATAAAACTCCCTCACAACTAAGGAACATTCACAGCATGTTGATCCAATGCAGCTCAAGGCTGCTGACTTTCCTTTGAAGATCATTTAAAGGTTTGTTAACACAGGCAAAACCCAAAATGGCTCTTCTGATGGGTGGACGTGGATGTGAATGAATTTTTTTTTTATCTTAAGTAAACTTGAATGCCCAACAAATTTGGTGTAGTCTTTTACCAGATGACAGTAACCATCACTTGTGATATATACACCACGTTGTTTTCCTCCCTCCCTAAGCACCTCAAAACTGGGGTGATTAGGGGAACATCAAGATCTAATAAAATCAATTGGTGATAATTGACCTTGAGGTATTGAGTTTAGGTGTAGTGACAGTGACTTAAGTCACAGAAATATTTACTAAAAACACTTATTACACTTAACAATCTATTAAACTGAATTTGTAACTGATGGAGGTTAACAGGAGATGGGTTATCGTCTCACAAGTCCAGTACCTTAAACTGAGCCTCTGGTGGTCCTGAAATAATGACCATTCTCTGTTTGGCATCCATCCCATCAGCTGGAGCAATCTACACAGATGCATTTAGAAAGAAAGAGGATGAAATTACTTAAAATAAAAACCACTATACACCAGACTGAAACAAATTTACGTCACTTACTTTTATTGACGCACCAGCAAAACGGCTGAGCTGTTTTATATGCTGGCCCTGCTTCCCGATGATGGCACCCACCGCCAGTGCAGGGATAAAGAGATGCACTGTCTCAGACTCAGGCAGCTGCTGATAAACAAGGACTGTACATAACTTCATATGTTTAAAGAAAATGAAGAATTTGTATTCACTTGGGCCCAAAAATGACAAGTTGAACTTGACAAGGCAAACAAGGACAGGACACAGATCAGCCAGACTGTCCAAATACTTTTGAACCTGCGACAACACGGGCTCTGTGTGTTTAACTATTAAGGAATTAATTTGATTTTAAAGTAGTATTTTTGTGAAACCACTTTGAAAAGGTACCATGTGTAAGAGTTTAGTTAGCATGAGTACCTAGCAGCATCTAGTGGTGAGCTTCTACATTGCGACCCACTGAAATCTCATTCCGACCCCTCTTCTATAACGCCTGTATGGTTCTGTGCTAGTCAATACGTGGCCGTGCAAGATGGTGGCCTCCTGGAGAGAGGACCCACTCCCCATGCATACATATTTCAGCTTTTACTAATGTTCCAAATACCAAATTACTTTTTTAATAATTATACAAGGGTGGGCTGAAAAGTTCATAGGCCGACCATGGTGCAACAGTAAAATTTGAACAAACGTGTATTATTTTTCCTCTTAGTCACCCCGGTGGTCTACACACTTCTTCCATCAGTGTTGTATGCATTGCCTTGGATCTCAAGTTTTATTAGTGTGGTGTCACTCATTTATTTTTTTTTTTTTTTTTACCTCACCCATAATTCCTGCAAATAGATCCTAAAAAAAAGTTAGACTGGACCTTTAAAAAATAATTCATTCCCACCACACGAGGTCTTAATTTCAAAACTATTGTAGTGGTACACAGAGACAACCTTACAAAAACTGTTAAATACTCGGCCATGGACTCCAAAAACGCCACATGACTGAGGTCAACAGTTTGCACATACTATCCGAACTTCTCAAATTAAAACTTTATCTTCAAATTTGAAGTCCTAAAAGTGATCCTATCACTCAACGGATGCTAGAAGATGAACTTCTGTAGTCTTCTGCTACAAGCTGAATCTCAAACCTGTAAACCGGTTCATCCTCAGGAAGTATCGCAGACAAAACGGCCAAATGCAGTTGTACATTTCACCTCTTGCACAATGTTTACCTTTTCTCGTCCACTTTCAAGCTACAACAATATAATACAGCTTGCTTGAATACATTGCTTTGCCCAGCCAATCTTTCATATTCAAATGCGTAAAACTGTTATAAATGTTAAGGTGTTAGAGAGGACCATCAATTAATTAAAAGACTCCATCATTAGGCCAAGATAAACTCGCCAACAGACAAAAGCCAAATACAACAGTAGCAATTAAAGCTTTCAAAAGTTCAACATGCTGAGTACAGCAGTGTTATTTGGCAGGAGTTAGGCCACATGATACGCTGCAGAAATACAGGAAGCCGGTCAGATAGAGCTCAGCCATCAGCCTTGCAGGGGGTTTGGGGGACTTACAGACTGCGATGGACTACTGCTGGATGACCAAAATGGCACCTCACTCTGAAACACGCTGCACTAATGGGGAAACACGCATTAACACACTCAGACACACAGCCTGTACATTCCTGTTGCAAGCTACACTTAAACAAGATACCAACAACACGCAATCATCCCTAAGCACAAAAACTCAGGGGTCTCTCTCTCTCTCTCACACACACACACACACACACACACACACACACACACACACACACACTAAAGCTTTCATGCATATACACAAACCTGATAAGTGCTTAGATGTAAATATGGGTATTCGAGTAAAAACTAGTTGCCCGTGAGGCTTATTACCACTACCACTGGAAAATCTTCATACTAAAATAAACACTTAAAATAATGGGAAACCTCTAAAATAAAGTTAACGGAAAAAAGGAGGTTCACTAGAGTAGAAAGCGAATTAGATTTTGTGAAAGCTCGGCTGAAATAAGTTGACTGGTTGAGGTGCAGTGAGGGTTACAAGCAAATGTGATGACTGATCACGATTAGTGATCCCGGTGTTGCTCTAGCTTTGCTGGCCGATACAACTATGACCTCATTTATTCATTCGGCAAACTGCTTTATTGTATTTATTTTTTAAAACCGCTTTTATTTTACTACTTGCATCATGAGGAAGTTTGGAGCCAATCTCAGTCGACTCTGGGTGAAGGCGGGGTATAACCTAAACAGCTTGCCAATCCATTGCAGAGATAACACACACACACACACACACACAAACCATTCACACTTGCACCTAGGGGCAACTTGGAACAGCCAATATGCATGTCTTTGGGCTCTGGGATAAAACTGCAGTACTCACACTCGAACCCAGGACCTCCTTGCTGTCTGGTGGACGAGCTAACCACTATGCCAACGTGCCGCCCAATAGATAATCCTGTCGTCCAATTTCACTGCTTTTGTGAAGCACGGATTCACTCGCACAGACGAACGTTACTCACAAACTGTTCTAGCTAGATGTAGATAACTGCTGAAAATCTATTTGGTATTACTCCTGTTCCGATCGGCCCCTTTGGAGTAGAACAGAGAACTAAAAAGGAACATATGCAGCGCTCGTAAGACAGCAACTTTACCAACCCACACACACTTACCCCAAAAGGTGGGTATCCAGCTTGTGCTCCAGAAAGGGGTCCTGGCATCATAGAGGGGGACATGGCTCCTGATGTCCCGCCGGGGAAAAGCCCCACAGCATTCAAATTCAAGCCAGGAATCAGATTCGATTGGAGCTGCAAACACAAACATTAGCAATAAACATTAAACTAAAATGAGCATGATCGAATAGAATATCTTGGCATGAGTATTTTTGTTTACTGCTTGATAATGTAAAAGAGCCCCCCATATTCAACATACATTCATGGCAGCCACGTCATTCTCGTACGCCTCTCTGATTTTCTTCATGACCTCCTCCTCAGCTCTGGCACATGCCTCTATCGAGCCCTTCACGGTGATCGTTCGCTCTGGATTGTACAGAGTCAGGTCCTGGAGGCTTTAGAAAACAGCAAACGTTTATCCGTGTCTTATTTATTCAGCATCAGGAATAGTCCGATTTTCATGAAATCGAAATCTTAAGAAAGCATCAGTACGGTTTGCAAATCACTCACGGCGAGATGGTGATTTTGGTCCCAGTGTCCTGTTCGATTTTCTTCAAATTGCGGCCCTCCTTTCCAATCAGGCGTCCCACAAAGGTGTTATGAGCCAAAATCTTCAGAGGAATTTCTTCAGTGCTGTATCGGGGAGGAAAAACCACATAGGAGCATCAATAATGTTCATGAGGGCAACTGATTAAATGAAGCTAGTCAGGTTGTCTGTAGGTGGGAGTACACCAGAATATCAACTGACATCTTTGTATCTAAGGCCTCCTTCTGCATGATCTCCATGATGCTCCTGCAGGCCGAGCTACAGCCCTCTGGAGTTGAATGGACCGTTATGGGTTTTTCTGCTGCTCCTGCGTTCTCCTTACGGTGGATGTCAATTCTACATTTTTATGCCGGAAAAGGGAAAAGGAAAAAAATTATATTTATATATAAAAAGCCATGCTCATTTCAACTTATTACAGGCATTCGACACATGTATTATACTGAACCAAATTATAAATGCACCATGTAACAAAATGTGCGATGATTTTATTACAGTCACGCAAAGAAATTAAACTGGTACATACACACTGAGGCGTCAATCAACCAGTTTATCAATCCTCAACAAAAAATGTTCTCCGGTTGACCACAGGCACTCAAAACAGCACCGGTGGGGTCAAAGTCTGAATTTCACAGTCAGTGCCTGGTGTGTCCACCTCTTGCATTTCATAGGGCTGCACGTCTCTTTCTCATGGATGCCACCAAATGGTCGATTGCACAGGCGCTGCAGACGAATATACCTCGTCTTGAGCCGGAGCTGTTCCTCGAGGTCTGCGAGACAGGAAACGACGTCTTAGACGGCTGATGGTGGCATGATGACCACTCAGTGCAGCTGCCACAGCTCTGATCGTCATTCAGCATGCGTCATCTGCGGCATTTTGACGGTTGACGAATCTGGCCCTTTTGGGCGGTTTTTTAATACGCCCCAGCCCGAGGTACTGCTTGGTCCTGCTCATAGTGTCTGGATCTACTGCACATGTCTGATTTGGGCATTTTCACAAAATACAGGTTACACTGGTGGACTGTACCCAACCTTTTGACCTGAAGACCCGAATTCTGAGGATCACTGCATGCAGCTTTCATATTTTTTTATAATATAAAAAGTGGTGCATTTATAATTTGCTTTAGTATAGTCAAACTGTCTGGCCAAAAGCATTAAAAAAAAAAAAAAGATTCACACACAAATATTTTGTTGGAGCACCTTTAGCCTTGATTACAGCATGCAATCTCTATGGAACTGTGGCCTCAGGGCTCCTGAGTGGCGCATCCACAAGGTACACGACTATCAACCTGGAGATTGCAAGTTAGAATCCAGGTTGATGCCAAAAACGTCCGAGCCTGAGAGGCCGTGGAAGTTAATTAGCCGAGCTCTCACAGGAGGGAGGGATGAAATACGTTCCCAATTCACTCACTGCAATCACCAGTCAATCCATGGGTGTTTGCGAGTTCATTCGCACGGAAGGGGGCGGAGAGCACTTTCCTGCCGAGTGTGTTAGGCCACCTCCAAATGTGCATGCGCGGCAGTTCGTAAAGAGGCAGATGGCAGCATTGCATGTTACTGAGGGGGCATGTGCATGCTTACGACCCTACCTGGTTGGTAGTAGTCATATGTGATAGGGAGGCAACACTTGAAGGGCAGGAATTGAATACGACTGAAACTAGGTGGGGAAAAAAACCCTGGACTGTTACTCCAGTTGATCCGGCCGAGGCTCAGCAACATGAAGTGAGCTGATGATCTGAATGAGCAGGTCATCACATCAAATGGACCTTTTTCTTCCCTGATGGCACGGACACAAAATGGGTTTTCCCATTTTATAGAGTTTTTCCGTCATCAATTCGAGACGTTGGTGAGAAATGAACCCGACACTGGATGGAAATCAATGTGCTCTTCAGTTTGTCCAAACAAGACCACAGCGATTACACACTGCAATCCAGGTGAAAGTTTTTTTTGCTAGGCAGTGAAGGATGCAGATACATTTTACATAACATGTGGCCAACAGAGGAAACAAATTTGCTTACAAGACCAGTGGATGCAAATCTACAGTACAAAAAATAAATAAATAAATAAATAAATACTCACTTTGAGTGCGTCTGTTTGGTAATATTACGAATGGTAGCACCCTCTTTCCCAATGATGGCACCCACAAACTGAGTGGGCACAAGCATGCGTAGTGGAATGTCCGACTGCAGCTTAGGGCGAGTACCCAGAGAGGGTGAGGCCTGACGCGGGGGCCCACGTGGTGCCCCTCCTCTCCTACTTCCTACTGCTGGAGGATCTGACAGTGCAGTCTCATCTGGTATGTAGCACACCTTCAGTGCATAGCTTTCCATCATGAAACCATTCAGTTTCTCAACTGCTCTGAAGACAAAGAAGAAAGAGGTTCAAGAGTGTAGGTGGACAAAAGATCATGCCTTACATACAAAACACCATCATGCTTTGACAATTTATAGCTTCAAGCTTATTGTCTCTGTCTCCAGGAAGGTCACTGCTATTGGCACTTCAGAATCAATTTTGATTGCATTAAACATAAAAGAAAAAAAGTTGGATTGTGACTTTCTTATTCCACTGCGCAAATAAAACCTGACTGTGGCCGCTGACTCACTCTAGCATGTCACCAATCAGGAAATGCTACTTTAGAGAATAAGTAATTACAGTTACAGAACGTCCGCATCTGAAACTCCAACATCCATAAACTAAATAAATCCGGCTCTCCACCAATCAGCACCATCGTACCAGCATCTTCCTAGCAACAGAGGAGTTCTATTTACACCGAGTCATGTCTGGTATGAGGTTTCTCATTACTTTAGTGTTAAATGATTGGTGGAATATTTCTGGGATTCTGTAAGCAGGGAGAGGATTCTGGTAGTGAATCTGGATCACAAGGAAATACCCTGAGCAACACAAAAGAGGATGAAAATCAATAAAATAAGTTGATATAGCTATTGTTTGTACATGGAACCCCTTCTTAAACACGTATTTTATCATGGATAGATTGTGTTTACAGATATTTGAACTTGTTCATGTGTAAGATTATTTTTTGAAGAATGTATTTATATCGCATTTCCGTCCAGGTACGCCACTTCCAACTCACTTTGGCTCTTACTCAAAACACGACCTTGCCACTTAATCAGCATTATGCTGGAACGGATTCCGTTTTACAGCAAGTTTAAATATAAAACGGTAAACAATAAAGATCAACAGAACAAACATGGTAAAAAGATCAGTCATATTTGAGGGATGTTATTCAGTAAGTGTATGGTTGAGAATGTATGAGAATATACAGAATATGCATATATTATGTTATATGCATATTTTATTTTATTTTATTATTTCCACCCCCCTTGTAATTTAAAATCACTTAAAATCCCTTAA
>JBCNYG010000011.1:767159-783678 GCA_039654305.1 Porochilus rendahli | reverse complement strand
TGCATGTTCTCCCCGTGCTTGCGTGGGTTTCCTCTGGGTACTCCGGTTTCCTCCCACAGTCCAAAAACATGCACAGTGGGCTAACTGGCTGTTCCACATCAACCCTAGGTGTGAGTGTGAGTGCGAATGGTTGTGAGACTGTTGGCTCTGCGATGGCCTGGCGACCTGTCCAGGGTGTACCCCCCTCGCCAAAAGATGGCTGAGATGGGCGCCAGCCTCCCCGCGACCCTAATTAGGACTAAGCGGTTCAGAAAATGAATGAATGAATGTTGATGAAGCTGAATTTTGACTTGACATTAGAGCTTTCACATGAATCTCTAGAAGTCAAGCAACCGGACTCTCTGGAACCGAGGATTTTGTCTTTAATTAAGCCAGGTGCCTGAATGGATAACTGTCCTTAACTACTATCTAGCGAAACCACAGCCAAGGAAACGGGCTTTGAATCACTGGGGAAAAAAGGCCCTGTTGAGCTTGACTCTAGTCTGGCACTGTGAAGAGACGTGTGAGGTGTAGAATAAATGTGAGGCTCCGCCGGATTTTATTGCGAAATGCAAGGAGCAATTACACAGTAATGGCAGCGCTTCACAGGGGAATGTACACTTTTCCGACTTTTGTTTTAACTCAATCAGGTATGGTAGTTGCGTTTAAGACTTATTTAGATGTATTTATATTTAGAAGTTTGGTCTACACTTTTTCTTCTGAGGAGCTGAGACGTTACATTTTCATAAATTGATAAAGTTGATTCGGCAAAAACAGTTTTTCCAACCATTAAGTTTCCACTCAATGAGTTTTTCCGCCATAGCTCGGAACGACAAAATGCAACTTCCGACTCATTTTGCCAAAACGGGTCACATTTGAACGTCTTCATCCAATTCTAGATATTGCGCGCACTGATGAGAGTGAATCGAACTCCAAATGGCAGTCATCTCAAACAGGCTAATGTAGAATATTGAATGGATTTCGGCACATTCGAGCTTCAAAAATGTAAGTACTGTAAAAACCACCTGATGATATACAAGCATTTGGTGCCTTTAAGCACCTTAGCATGTATGTGCTCCGTACAATTTTCAAAAATTCCCAAGATAGGAAGTTCTCTCCATTGAATTACATTAAAACCAGGAGCACGAGCCTTGTCAAAACCCTTTTTTTAACTGAACATCAGCTCAGTAGCACACACACCATCGCTTTAAACAGGGAAACGGATGGATCTAAATTAATTTGAAAGTCCTTTATAAAAAAATAAGGCCCACTTACACTCCTTTGGGTTTTTCCTCTTATTTACTAGCCTCCACTGTCCTGTGAAAAGACTGTCCTGTGTAAGAACATTTCAAGAAAACTAAGAAAGTAGTTCACAGTGTACAGATTAAGAAATAACCGCTGATGTTTCTTGGACAGGGATTTGTGATTAACGCTACTGAATGCCTTATTAAAGTACGCAGTGCTTTAAAACTATGTATTAACTATGTGTGCATTAATACGGACTGCCTTAGCGTTTGGGTTGTCCTAGTAACCGGAGACGGTGTGCTGCGTCCTCAAGAGGGCGTCTGTACAACTGCCTCCCGTCCTGCAGGCAGACTGGATGGAACTTAATAGTTGCTCAACAGTGTTAAGTATACATGCTTCTCAAAGACATGTTGGATCACTGAGGTTCCCCCAGTACTCTGGCTTGTCTTTTGGTAAAATCCCCTTCAGGAGACAGTTCACGTTTGCTCTTTTCCATGACGACGAAAGCCAGGTGCAGCAATTTAGGCCTGCGTTCCATTCCTGGGCTCATGTGTTTAATGTGTGGAGTTATATTCTCCCCGTACCTGTGTGGGTTTCCTCGGGGTACTCCGGTTTCCTAACACAGTCTAAAAACATGCACAGTAGGCTAATTGTCTGTTCCTAATCGCCCCTAGGTGTAAGTGTGAGTGTGAACGGTTGAGTTGTCCAGCGTGTAACCCGACCAGAGTCAGCTGAGATGGGCTTCCAGCGTCACGTCGACCCTAATTAGGATTATTCGACTTTGAAAATGAATGAAAGAAAGAAAATCTCGGAAAATCTGGTCCGAATTGCTGGGAGGAATTGTGGTTTAGATATCATTAAGGACCTTTAATGAAGGAGCTGTCCATGCCAGGTATCTTGATGATGTTCTAAGCATTCTGAAGGGCATACACCTGTCCATATGCACACGTGCAAGTGATTCTAATTGCGTCACAGCCTCATCAACATCAGTAGCACTCAGAACCTCATCCCAAGTCTCAGTGGCAAGATAGGAATGATAGAAATTTTCTTTTCAAATTATAGAAATAATAGAAAAAGAAGCATACACATACATTTTTAAAGCTGTATTCACTGAATGCATTATCTTTGGTCAAAGAGATAAACAAAAAAAAGAAAACATGTACAAAGTGGAACATAAACAGAACTGTGAATTAAAAATAAAAAATAATCTACTTGATAGTGAAGAACATTTTATTCAAAAGATACAGAAATGTGACCTGTATTACTACAAAGTACTGAATGTTGTGAGACCTGTAAAGTTTCTAGTGAGGTATACAGTTACACAAAGATATATTTGAGTATAATTCTGTATTCAGTCAAAAAATATATTATAATAAAAGTTTTCATACATCCAACTACAAAATGAGGTGTGATCAGAAAGTTCCAGGTACGTTCTTGTTGTTAATGAACAAAATGTGATGAGCGAGCAGGAACGCTTGCGTGTTAAAACAAAAGTAGACAGACGTTGGTGCTACAACCTGCCGAAATTGCTGAAGCTCAACCTTTTCACGTGTACCATCAGACCTATTTTAATGCTAGGCGCAGAAACTTGGATCCTTTCAGCGCGCCTTCAAAAACACCTCGACGGTTGCTATACCAACCTACATAGAGTTCAGGGTCTGTCCAGGAGATCCCATCCAAACCTTGACCTGATCTACAGCACTCTACCCAGATTAAGCGTCACGCACAGCTTTCAGGACACTATTACTGTGCCAAGGGCGAGCTAATTTCAAGACTTCTCTTGTGGAAGCAGTCGAACAAAGGTCGACTAACTTAACCCCAAATCATCTCGCGAAATTAAAGTACCGGGAGCTGGGCTGTGCCGTGGTGGACCCAGATTTGCTGGCAAGGACACGTGCAAGCCATCTTAGCCGTGGCCGCAAAACGATGTTGATGGGACCTCGATTACGTGCATTTTTGTTACCCCTGTATGTGTGTTTTCGTGAGAATCTCGATCTTGCCGGTGTGATGTCACACAGCGTACTCTTTCACAACTGTTACAGCTCGCCGGGAACATTTTGATTGCATGTGTATTTCCCACACCTAAAGCAAACTCGTGTGTTTAACAGGTTTTGATGAACCACTTTAGAACTAAGTAATGTATAATTCATAACTTGAAAAACATGCAAATTGCCTTCAGTCTTTAAAGAATCCCCCCCAAAAAAGGTTATTTATTATAGACAAATTCAGAACCACCGGAGGGCTTTGTGATTATGAGAAAAATTTCCGTAAGAATGCGAATCTACAGTGCTCATCAAGATTATTAGTACCCTCAGTGATGAAATGCAAACTAGGCTATAGTTCTTAGGGGCGGGGTCATGGTTGTTTGAAGAAAGTAGCCTGAACATCATGAACAGTGTTATCAAACAAGACATAATCATTCATGTTCATGGATATGTGGATAACGAAGGATAAACAATGTGAATGAGGATCATTTTCAATCTCTGAAATCTGTTCTACCCAACAAGATTTCAAAAAGTCCATCTTGCAATCCATTTCCGTCTGCTTCCTGTTGGGCTCAAAAACCTGAGCTGAAAAGCTATTTAACAAAGATAGATTATTTTTTCGCAACTTAATTTATGTAAAATTATTCCACGAAGCAATTAAAGAATCGATTTTCTTTATATTTTCTTATCTTTTAATGAAAGATTACATAATTGTAATTATGCCCCATTACAGCAAAGAGGGTATTAAAAAATTATCAACTACTTTTTTGAACTTTAAATGTAATTTTCTACAAAGTTGCAGCTTAAAAAGGCTGAAAATTTCTGGCAGGTTTTGGTTATTTACTCCACAACTAGCAACATATGTTTCAAAATTTAGTGTAATTTTAAAACTTGGGATAGCTACAGATTTATACACAAAACTAATACTTTCTGACTTAATACCCACTTTGCTGTGATGGGTCACATTTATCCTCAATATCCTAAAATGTATATAAAGGTGAGCCAAGACTTTTATTTTTTTTTTTAAAGATTGCATTATCCTGGTCAAGGTCATGGCGGGATTATTACTTTAACTTGCATTAACACTGTGAAAGCCATTTGACTGATTATCACATTATCATTATTGCTAATTTTTGAAAACAGTCTGCTAATGAACTTGAACCAATAATTGTACTTATTGCTGTTTCTATATTCATGCAATTAAAAAAAATTCTCAACTGTTAAATGATGGGAAAAGCTTTTATATTCCGTCCCTTATCAGGAAATTATATTCAGTTATTTATACAAACTATATATAACCGAAATGCAGGTGGACTTTTCATATTTCCCACAACAGATGGCGCAGTAAATGAAAGGGTATAAGTTCATGTCCTATGAAATGCCGTGAATTCTGCTTTAACTGTATGCAATCTTGGTCAAAACGCACTCGCTCATTTTCAGTAGCCACTCCACCCCCATCCTTGGAGAACATGTGAAAAAACCCTGCATAGTCAGTACCCTGAGCTCAAGATGCAATCCAGGACACTGGAGCTGAGCACTATCTGCTTCACCGCCACACTATCTTGGATAAAAGCATCTGACAAATAAATAGTACATGAATAAATCTTCATGTTAGTCACTTTGAAAATAATAGTTTCAGTTAAGCGAAGAGAAAACATCAAGACAGGTACGGCTGATGACACTTGTTTTATTACACCGACGGCCACACAGCACGGAGACAGTCAGGACTACCCCTGCTATTTCCGGCGGTTTAAGCTATTTGAATTTAGTCTCCGATGCATTACACGCCGTTTTGGTGTTGAGCGAGCTTGAGTTTTTGCAGAAATGCGGCAGAGGGTGAACAGAATTTTGTATCCAACTAAATCAGGACCTACTGCATAATATTTTTTGGCTTCCTGTGTACAAAAGTAAACGTTTGGCATCAAAGAAAATACTTCAAGACACAAAAGGAAATGTGGTGTTTGAGGTAACTTAATATTAAGTTAATTAATTAAGTTATAACCAACAGTGATACCTAGAAGCAATATGGCAGCTATTTGGAGAAACCCTTGGTGAGCAGAAATTGCTTTGAAAGGCAGAGGGAGTCCCAAATACCCCTGCCTCGGTTAAAAAAAGGAGTACCAGCTCTAACGTGGCACTCCCACCACCAATGGCATATTTTGACAGAAATCACAAAGGATTCCCGAGTGGGCATGAAAAGTGCTTCAGCACTGGGAAACCCAAAAGCTCCATGCAGGACATGTACATATTTGGTCCCACAATTACTCAGCAGAGACATTTGTGAGCTAGTTTTGGCAATCCAAAAAAATGATTAAATAATATTTAAATTAGTCTAACCACAAACTATACTGATATCCTGCTACCTACCTTTCTGTTAAACCTGCCTCAGTTTTATATTTATACCTCGTTCCAAGTGAACACTGTTGCCTTGCATGTGCATTAAGTCTTCATTAATCCAACATTTACCAAGTAGTTGGATTAATGCTATGTTTTTCTTGCTTATAAGTTAATATAAATATAAGTGCACAAATTCTATTACCTAAAACATGCGGTGATGCAGTTATTGTAAAAAAAAAATTCTGTTAAAGATGTTTTTTTCCCTTTTCTGTGCTTAATCCTTAAACCCCATCACAAACCCTGGAAAAGAAAAACATTTTTTTTTCCCATTTAGAAATTCTAACAACAAAATTGAAATTAGTGGAACTATTACAGCATATAATTCTATGTGCCTCCCTTTACAAGCTTTTTATATTATTTATATTTAATGTGGCTAAGCAAAACCAAGCTAACCATTTCAATCCGGTGCCGTCCTTCCCAAATCATGAACCTGAATCATTACCATCTAATAATATGTGGGGTGAGACTGTTAACTTTCTTCTTAGGAAACTTGGAAAAAGACGTGAAAAGTGTCGAACCTTTCTGATGCCCGGATATTTAGAGCGCTCGGTTCCAAACTAACCTAGTCTGAAGTTATCTGGCAAGCTTTCCTGAAAACACCCAATCGTCCGGAGATGGCTAGCTGCTTTGAGTCCTGGTTTTGCTATAGCCACCCATGGCCGGGAGCTTGAGGGAGCAAGACTGCCTGTACTCTGAGGGCGGGAGGTGCAGCATCTACCTCTGTGAGCTCATGCATACAAACGTGAGCGATATCACTTTGCTTCGAGTGCGTTACGTTGCCCCCATTGCAGCATGAGAAGCTCGACAAGGTGCCGTCTGCTGGTGTCATGCGCCTCAGGGGAATGACGTGATAGCCTTCACCCTCCCAGGCTGGTAGATTTCAAGAGATAGGGAAGAGCTGAATGATGGATGGGGATGGCCTGACTAAACTAGGGGTGAAAATTGTGGGTGGGGAAAAAAAACTATTTGGATCTGTATACATTTTTAATTTAGGACACATTATCTGTTTAATCCAAACTGTGCATTCACATTTGGCTATATCCTAATAGAAACACACACACACACACACACACACACACACACCATATCAGTCTTGGAGTCATGATCCTACCACAGTGTCAATGGTGCTACCCAGTAACCACTAGCTTCCAGATTACGTCATGGGCTGTGGCTGCAGCTGACTGCTGTGAGCGCTTGTGCCAGATTCATTCTGTTTACTGGGTCTGTGCATGACAGGCCCCATCATGTGAGAAGGGATGTGTACTGATGTGTTCATTGTAGCATCTAGCCTGTTCTCCAGCTTCCCCAAACGGTTCAGGATGTCATCCAAAAGCACAGCAATGGTCCTTTTCAGATCAGCTGGGGTAAGGGGACAAAATATTAGATATAGAAATTAATATCTAAACTCTAGATAGAAAAATCATCAAAGTAATCACACCAGAGAATTAACACACGTGTTATGATGTCCTCAGAACGCTGCTTAGTATCAGTTAATATAAGGGGCAACTTCTATCACAGCTGCCGGGTTCACGATAAACATGTCAGGCTAAAGATACAGTGGCTTGCAAAAATATTCAGCTCCGTGGTATTTTTTTACCTCACAACCTGTGAAATAAATAGTTTTTTTCCTGGCTTTTATATAATGTACCTCCAGAAAACAGTCCAAATTGGTAAAGTGAAATGAATTATTTTTCATTTTTATTTAAAAAATGTAAAAGACCAAAAACAAGAAGTGGTGCATGCATATTGCCCTTTGCTATGAAGCCCCAATACACACACACGCACACCTGTTCTGAAAGGTCCCAGAGACTGCAAAACCACTAATCAAGAGGCACCAGCAAGCAAGCGATACCATGAAGGAGCTCTCCAAACAGGACAGGGACAGGTCGTGGTAAATTTGGGATTAAAAAAAATCCCAAACCTTAAAAAAATCCCCAAATTTCATCCATTTTCACAAAATGGGGTTGTATGTGTGTTTGCCCTGCAATGCTCTGACGGCTGTTCAGGGTTTGCCCCACCTTCACCTTGAGTTGGCTGAGATGGGCACCATCCTTCCCGTGACCTTAAATTAATCTTAACCTTAGAATTAATCGGCTTAGAAAATGAATGAATGAATGAATGAATTGCAAACTAGAAAAAATGTGGCACCACAACAAACCTGCCTTGAAAAGACCATCCACCAAAATCTCACAGACAGGTCAAGGAGGACATTAATCAAGGAGGCAACAGTGGAGACAGGTGTATCTCTCCACACTCACAAGAAATATTAAGAAAGCAGAGTTCACTAGGCAACTGGTCAGAATTGACGAAATGATGAACGGTGCTAAATACAGGGAAATTCCTGAAGAAGAGAAATTCTTGAAGGAGCTGAAGCAGTTTTGCTTTGAGGTATGGGTAAAAAAAATCCCTGTGGCTGAATGTACCAAGCTCACAGAGACATACCTAAGCAGCTTGTAGCTGTAATTGCTCTAAAATGTGTCTCTACTAAGAATTGACAGTGAATAGTTTGTCATCGGGACTGCTCTTGGATGAAGGTTTTATAGCTGAATGATTATTTCTTGATCCCAAAGTGACAGTAAAACATTTTGAAATATCATTAATTATGCTCCAGCTGTTACACTTGTCATAAGTACATGCCGTAAATTTCCGTTACAATGCCATTTACAGTCACAGCACTGCTGAAATCGGTGCACCACTCATGTTGGCCCCTTTCCACCGAGTTGAATTCACAACATGTCCAATACTTTTACATTTCCAGCATTTGGCAGACGCTCTTATCCAGAGCGACTTACAATGATCATACAACTGAGCAACTGAGGGCCTTGCTCAAGGGGTGACAGTGTAGATCCCCTATAGTGGTGATCGACCCGCTGACCTTTGGATCAGTAACCCATCGCATTTAACCACTAAGCCACCACTGCTCAACAGTCCTAACTCCAAATAGAGCTTGTATTCCCAATATACACCCACTGATCACTTTATTAGGAACACCTGTACAGTCATCTAGTTATCTAATCAGCCAACTGTGAACTCAATTATGCTTTTCTGCTGAACATGGTTGAAAACAGAGATTATTAAAGCTATAATTAGACTTCCTGGTAATTTAGTTCTGCGTGTTGAAACACCTTTATAATAAAAGAGATAAGAGGCCAGATTTGTCACCATCATTCACTCTACGTTTATTGTTTCTCACACCATTTCATATGACCATTGTGTGTAGAATCTCAGTTAGTGTATATTCTTAATGCTTCTAAAATACTCAAATTAAGACTTTTTGTACGAACATCCACGGTATGTTAAGAGGCTACCAAACCAGATTAATTAGTACCCTTTGTTTTTATTTCTTTTCTATATAATACATGTAAAATCTTATTTTGTTATACAGCAAAGCACAGTGCACTTTCCCCACTTAGACCCTTTTTGCTTGGTTGCTTGCTTTCTCTCTTTTCTGGAGTGTACGGTTTCTAATATCTAGTAAACAACTTCTTCCTCCATCATGCCTATACCAGGCTTCAGGTATACCAGGTGCTCATGGATGACTAGGCATATTACACAATGAAGTTCTGCATTTGCCTTCTCTTGGCACCTCCTTGCAAAGAACCTGGTATTCCCAGGTGGCCTTCCATCAAGTACTAACCAGGCCCAAGCTTAGCTTACAAAATCATTGGGACTGGGGGCATCTAGTGGACTAGGATGGAATGAATAATTATTATTTAACAATTTATTTATGAATGAGAGGCTTCTAATTACATAATAAAGTGGACACTGAGCACACAAGTCAGGATTTATGTATCCAGTGAGTAATGTAGCAATGTTGGCAAATTAATTTGTATCAGCAAGTATTAGCCGATCATAATACAAGTCACACATCTAACAGTGAAACATCTGAGTCTTACCGTATCCAGCCATTGATGGGTTATATGGCTTTACATTGTCCTGGTTCTCCACACTGAGAGCTTTGACGTAGCGCTGGCTCAGTTCCAGGATCTGTTGCCGGAGTTCGGTGCTACTTTGGTGCCGTGGCTGTGAAATGGTGTAGTGCAGCAGCAAAAGGCACCAGGCCAGACCAAAAACTAAAAGTAAAATGCTGAGCTTCTGAGACATGCTCCTTCCTCGCAGCAGACAGCCCAGCATTGCTGTAACTAGGCAGCAATGTTGGCCCCCACCACCAAGGCCGGTGGAATGGACTGAGAGGATGAGATTAATGATTAAATGTGATGTGTGGAATGGAGCCCCAAGTCTAAATGTGGTTACTGACGATAATCTAAAACAGGAGAGCAGGATCTAAAGATGCAGCTCAGGTCATGACTGCAGATCATCATAAAGAAGATATCAAAAATGGATATAAATGTCATCTGGGTGTGGATTAGACTGCAGAGTTTGAACCACTCCCAACCTATGGGACACTGATCAGTCCTGGGATCTTGTACGTCACTCGATCCATTTAACAGTCTGCCTAAGAGAGAAACACACACAAACAAACCAAAACACACACACACACAGCAACATTTTTATAAAAAGTTACTGTAATAATGAGTTTTGCACAAAAAGAACAATACAGTATATAAACTGCAGACACACACTGTCACTGCTGGTTGTCATGGAGATGGAAGATCATGATGATTTGTCACTGAACTGGTGTTTTAACTGAGCAATTCATCACAGACTGAGGGCTTGGATCTAATCATGTAACAGAGGAAAATACGAACGTGATGCTGGCCGCAAGCTGACCTTTCTAATTGGTTCTCGATGGCTAACACAAAACCCAATCTCATATTACCAACAATATTTACATTAGCATCATGGTGTTTCAGACTCATGACAGAGCTGTATATTTACTGAAAAGGAGTAAGTGAATATGAGTGTGAAAGAAAACAGATAGCACAATTAACTTAAAAAGCCTAACAACATGTTTACGATTATTAAACATATTAGTACTATAATATGTAGGAAACCCTGGGATATTAGACATTATCCAGAGTGGATAATGCTTGAACCAAAATGGCTCACTGAATCAAAGCGTTATCATCGTATATACTAAAACAATTATTTGACTCAGGCTAGGTGGATGTTGCTGCATTGAATAGTGTTGCTTTTTTACTATTCAGGGACGTATGCCTGGCCTAGCTGTTAATTAGTTGAGGTGATTTTTAATTAGTTCAGGCCTGAAACGATGTTAGCTGATATATGATAGTTGATGTGATGTTAGTTAATGGGATATAACTTTTAAATAGAAATATAAGATAGAAATATAAACTCAAAACACCTGTGAAGAGAACCTGAACACTGGTATGTACATTGAAGGCACTATGGAATGAAATAAATAGATAGCAGCAGCAGAGTGGATATAAACTAGAATATAAATGTAAGTAAAATGCGGCAGTGTAAGACAGTCACAGAGTTTGAGGATTCAAAGTCCTTTTACAGAGAACTGATGTCTATGTGGGATATAATTGTAATTAAACTAATAATTAAAGTACAGTTGTGAATCCCATACACCACTATGTCAAAATTAAGGCCCACGAAAAAAGAAATGCAGACCAAAAACATAATAAGGTGATTTAGATTTCCATATCTTCCCTGGATTCACTGCTCCATCAGGCATTAATGCTCGCTGATGCCACTGAGGCACTTACTTGCGTCTTTTCCCATTTGGTGACAACATGCGAAACTTTAAATGACTGTCTTTCTTTACATTAGATGTACAGCCCACTACACATCAGCTTTAAAGCATGATAAGAGCAGTAGATTAGCAAAAAAAAACAAACAAAAAAAAAAAACAAGTAGGAGTACGCTCACTAGATTTTACTTCTTTGACCTAGTTCAAGTTTACAATATAAACAAATGTACAGATCTTCTCAAAATTTTACCCTGGCAGTTCACAAATTGTGATTTTTTTACTCAGTTCTCAAAAGATATGAATGATAATACAAACTGTTCATTTCACTTAAGTTAGTGGTCGGGTAAAGCCATTTATTATCAAACAATTAGTAGACATACAAAAATTTCACCCTCAACTGCATGGAAAAATTATTCAGGATGCAAAGGAAACCCCACAAATAACTTTAGCTGACATACAGGACTCCATGAAAAAAGTGGTGTGGATCTTTCAAGGTGCACAATAAGGAGGCACTTGAAGAAAAATGGGCTGCTTGGTCGAGTTGCCAGAAGAAATCCATTACTACGTCAGTGCCGCAGAAAAGCCTGGAACAAAATTATTTGGAGTGATGAGACCAAAATTTAACTTTATGGCCACAACCATAAACGCTACGTTTGGAGAGGAGTGAACAAGGACTTAATGAAAAGTCCACCTTTCCTACTGTGAAACCCGGAGGTGGATCGCTGATGTTTTGGGCATGTGCGATCATAGCGGCACAGAAAATAAAGTGCCTCATCCACGGCTACAACAAAACACTTCAAGCTGTCATTGATGTTAAAGAGGGCGATACACCGCATTAAGAACCAGAGTATGTAAACTTTTGATCAGGGTGATGTGGTTAGATTTTGTTGATGTTATTATTTAAAAAGAGTAAACAAGCTAGTTTGATAATGGGTCATTTCATGTCAAATCAACCAGAGGCTCCCGGTTGACCGTTTCTGATTTACCTGAATTTTTTCCAAGTACCTCCATATTTCTGAATGACACATGAAAAATATTTCTGCTAAATTTCTAATAGTTTCATAGAAATACATTTTTGAACCCTCAACCCCAATTTTATAACCTGGAGTGAAATCTGAGCTTTTTTTGCATTTTCAAACGGTAATATCTTAGCAATTAATGCATGTAGGGACCTGAAATTTGATATGGACAACATGTGAAAGCACAACTGAGAAAAAAAATTCAAAATGACATGATTTGCACATTTTCATTTTTATATCCTCACAAATATGGCAGTTTTTTTTTTCCAAAGTCGGCACACCTACTGAGAAGAAGAAACAAGGAATAAGGCTTTTGTAGATTTCCCATACATAGGTAACTGGCTTCCAGTAAGGAAAAAATCTCAAGAGTTAGAGCAACCTATACATGGAACAAAAATAGCAAAAATAGACCTTCCTTCACAGAGGAATTTGACAATGTGGACACGTGCTCAGCCACTTAAAACGTTTTTAAACTGAGATTGTTCATATGCCAACTTTGTGTCAAAATATTTTTCTCTAGCTGAAATTCTTTCATTGTGAAAAAAAAATCACCAATTCAAACATTTTTATTAATTTCTACATCTATTATCTTAAAATAATGTAAATAAAACTCTTTATTTTTTTTATTTTGGTGAATTAGTTGTTTCACAATCATTTATAATAATATATTGCCATATGTATTCATTGTAAACATTTTCACAAAAATGAAACCCACTATTAATTAGCAAACATTAATTTAGTATGATAATATTATTGTACATGTACATTGTGTGTACAGAAAAAGAAAACGTGATTTACTTTAAATTCATAAAATATCATAATTTATTTTACCCTTAGTCTGGCAGGGTGACAACTGTATACTAATTAGCATGATATAACTAATATATCTGATTAAGTAAGCATTGTTTTCAGAGTAGCTTATTATTTAACCTGTGACGTTTATTAAGAGACAGTGAGCACTTATAAATATATTACTGGCTGTTACACATAAGCTACAAAATTATAAAATATGCAAAAAACTTATAATATTACTGTCATATTCTTGTATGTTATATTAGTTAAATAAATAAAACTGTTGTTACTTTTTACAAGTGGTTGTTTTATATATTATGATATAGTGCCATGTACACTTATTTTATACCCATTTTGAAAAAATATGAGGGCTGTGTCACTAACATTTCATTCAACCAGCATTCGTACTGCTATCATTTTCCCATATTAATGGTTGACTTGGTTAATAATTTTTTTCGCCATGAAGGAATTTGAGCTAGAGAAGGAATTTGAGCTAAAAGATTTACCACAAAGTTGGCATGTAAACAATCTCTCTTTAAAAACATTTTTTGAAGTGGCTTAGCATGTGTCAGCATTGTCAAATTCCTCTGAGAAAGAATTCTATTTTCGCTATTTTATTTTTTGTTCCATGTTTAGGTTGCTGTAACTTTAATCTGTAATCTATATGTGTAATCTACAATATGTGTCTTATTCCTTGTTCCTCAAATTTCGCTCGTGGGTATAAAATTGGGGCCCCCCCAAGTACCTCAATATCTCTGAATTTTAGGGCCCGTGCACCATATGTGGACCAGATAGTATCTGCTGTTTCTTCTTTTTTTTTCATGACTTTGCTATTTTCAAGGTGGTTTCCGTGGGAGGAAACTTATAAAATCTGGTACACATATATTATTGCCATCTCTACTCTGGGACCAAGGCGTGACCCCTGGTTTGACCTCATAACTCTATAGCACCACCATTTGTCACTGAGGATTGCAGCGGTATATGTGACCCATCACATTGGATTCATGCCAAGATTTGATTGAACTGATTTGATTGAATAAAGCCCAATTTTTAAAACTTTCTAAAACCATCACTGGGTTTGTGTTAAATGTTACAGAGAAGACTGGGGACATTTTGCTAAATCTGAAATAGCAGGGAGAAAACCCCACAACAATATCTATTCAGCAGATATGTATTTAGTGCAAGGTTGAATCAAATATACTGTCAGTACTATGGCAAATTTCAAGGTGATTTTTTTTTATACTTCCCGGACCGTACGCGGACAGTTCACAGACCGCACTATGACTGTTCCTGAACCGTAAACTGACTGCTCCTGCATCGTTTGCTGACTGTTCCTGGATCACACGCTGACTGTTCCTGAACTGTAAGCTGACTGTTCCTGGATCGCACACTGACTGTTCCTGAACCGTAAGCTGACTGTTCCTTGATCGCACACTGACTGTTCCTGAACCGTAAGCTGACTGTTCCTGGATCGCACACTGACTGTTCCTGGACCGTAAGCTGACTGTTCCTGGGTCATGCTCTGATTGTTCTTGGATCAGATGCCGACTGTTCCAAGACCATACGCTGACTGTTCCTGGGTCGCATGCTGACTGTTCCTGGGTCATACGCTGACTGTTCCTGGATCATACGCTGACTGTTCTGGGACTGCACGCTGACTGTTCCTCGATCATACTCTGATTGTTCCTGGATCATACACTTACTGTTCCTGGATCATCCTCTAACTTCCTAAACCACACACTGACTGTTCCTGGACTATACTCTTACTACCTAGACCAAACTCTGACTGTTCCTCAATTATACTCTGACTGTTCCTGGACTACACTCTTACTACCTAGACCAAACTCTGACTGTTCCTCAATCATACTCTGACTGTTCCTGGAGCATATTCTGACTGTAATAATTGGAAAAGATTATATTTAATTATTCACTTTCTTAAAATTATTTTAACTACGGAGCATTTTTTCATTTGTAGCAATTATTTTAGTCCTGATTGATCATCCATAATTCATTCATGGTCCTTAAAATCTATTTCAATAAAGTTAAATTGAACTTCACCATGAAAAAACGTTGAGAAACTTTCGAGAGAAAAAAAAAATTATAATTATTTTTTTTAATAAGCACTTTTAATCATGTTCATTTCATGAAATTTAATTTCTGTCATCAATTTCCCCTTAGATTTTTTCTGGTCAAAACTGAGAGAGTGCTGGTCCCCTTTGGGTCCTCACATAATAAATCAATAGCAGGTGAGTGATCGGCAAAGACATTAAAATTATTATTATTTTTTTTACAAGGTTTGATTTTTTTTTAAAGCAGCACAAACGTTTTGGGAAAAGTGGGATCAACATGGTGAAATTATAAATAAAAATATATATGAAATAACTCACTACTGAGTGTGTTTACATCCAGGGGTCAACAGCAGTATCCCAGGCATCTGTAACCTCTAAGTCCTCTCCCAGTCACTTGCAAAACCGGAAGTTGATAATGCACCGGAAAAGGGGTACACACCTCTGTTTTACATTAGACTCCAGGGCAGAATGCAGAGTTGTGTGCCAGGTGATTATGAGGTGAAAATACACAGCGATTCATGAATGGTTCTGGTTTATAACAAATGTTTTGGTACTATTTGTTTACTTTTATCTGTGTGGACAACAATAACAAACATGAGCGAGTTAATTTTTCTCAGGAGAAACACCAGGCTGTGTTTCCGTTTTGTTAAGGTTGTGTAAAACTTCCTCACAGCTGAAACAATACACATACGCCAAATGACGAGTTTGTGTGTGTTATCTAGCTAATTATTCAGCTAGTGTGACAAAAACAAAAAAAGAAAACACACACACTCATTTCTATCATGACATGCCGTCTTACCAAGGTTCAGGTCTGAGGCTTAGCATCATGCTAGCTAGCTAACTGGCTAACTTGAACAGTCTACTCAGCAGCTAAACACGCAGGTATCACTGACACATCAACCAAGAAGTCTTTTCTTTTCACAGCTCGCTACAGACGCATATTATTCACTGTATCTGAGTTAGTGAGGGTATTTACCTCCGTCGGTAACCAGGGACAGCAGTGCTGGCTTTCACGACTTGATAGTTTCCTTGCTGACATGAGCAGAGGTGCGTTCAGCGGCTGTGTGGCGGAAGGTTTCCGAATCGGAAACTGTCGAATTTTGCACAACTTCATTCCAACGCGTAGTTTTACGTGTAAGGACGCCTACCGGAAATTTATTCCATGATATACAGATAAAGGAATTTATTCTCCTGCTTTAATGCAATTCATTAAAAGTTTTGCTAGGCGTTTACAAATCACTGGTGAGTGTGTACACGAGATTTGATCCTAAACCTTGTTGAAAATTCCACCTTGGTCTGAATTCAAACAGGCAATCAGCCACTACACTGGCGACAGACCTGGGGGAGCATTTATTATATAAAAAAAAAAATATATATATATATATATATATATATATATATCAAGTCGATTTT
>JBCNYG010000011.1:717823-728251 GCA_039654305.1 Porochilus rendahli | reverse complement strand
TGTTTAAATATAGGAATTATACTGGAGTCTATCTCAGCCGACGCTAGATGAAGCCACCCTGAACAGCTCGCCAGTCCATCACAGGGCCAACATGTACACACATAACAATTCAGACTCACACCTCGGGGCAATCTGGAATAGCCATTTAGCCTAATACATATGTTTTAGAACTGTAAAAGGAAACTGGAGTACCCAGAGGAAACACGGGAAGAACATGCAAACTCCTACTTATGATGCATTTAGTAATAACTCCATACATATGGTATTGGACAAAAGACTTCAATCAACCGTCCTAGCCTGGTGTTGAATGACAGTGACTCTTTTGGAAACCCTTCATGTATATTTTGTTGTATTGCTACCCTGCATGTGTTGTATGAGTTTTATAATGAAGTGTGAGGTGAAATTCCCTTTTTTCAGTTCAGTATCTGTATCTAAAGGAGAAGTGCTATTTTTAAAGAAAAGTAAGAACTGAAAATAAATGAACAAAGTGTTGGTTGTTTGAGTTTCTGTGATTGTTATAGTAAAACCATAGTAATCTCAATTCACAATATCAGACCCTGTTGATGTATTCTGCATGATTTATTACCTTCCGACTGTACACCATGAAATTCTTTTCTATTAGACGACGTGTAGAGTGCCTTGATTTGAATCATTCATGAATTTTGAATAGAAATGCTCGGGACCTTTTAACTGGGTGTTTGAAACCTTTTGATTTTGTTCACTTTATTTAAACAGCTTACTGATGTGGGCGGAGCCACATGTACGAACATATTCAGGCCTCGCTGCTTTAAATACACTGAATTAAACAGTAAAACATACGGAATTCATTATAGAGTTCATTATAGAGTTCTTAACTTTACACACATTTCCTGTCACCTACACATATATCATACAGAATACTCTCACACACAAACACACACACACACACACACACTGTATATGTGCATTTTACCGAATCTTGTGTTCTTGGTTTTTTTATTATATTAATAAATTATTGTTAATATCATGTATTTGTATCATTGTCTCTGCTGCTCAAGATCACTCATGAACATCGCAAACACACAAACATACAGTGAAGAAAAAAACCTCTATTTACATTATCCATATACTTTATTACCACACATCATTACAAACTCAATTTGGATATAAAATATACTTCATATTTACTGCTCCTGCACAGACGTTAAGGAGCGACCAGCGGATAGATAGATAGATAGAGAGAGAGAGAGAGAGAAGGTCAGCTTGACATGACAAACTGTATAATGTGGAACTAGTTTTCGAAAAGGTCCATGTCAAAGTAACCTCCAAAAGATCAACTAAACTCATACAATATGCACTAAATGAAAAATATGTTATGAAATAGGCTCTAGAAGAGTACATCTGTTTTTGCAGAAGGGATTTGAAGATGTTCAGTACATATGTGGCACATGAAGACACCAACAGCTGAGTTTAATTCTCAATCCTCATAAATACTAAACGAGATATTAATCTTTATTTGGTACTTTTAGGATTTGGTATCAGCACAGTTCTAAAAAATCTATTATCAGGAATTTAGCATATAAACTGTAGCCCAGAACCATACAGACATTGAGGGGAAGTAAATATTGATTAAAATTTACTGAATAAAATTTCAGTTGGTTGCAGTCTGAACCGCCACCACTGGGTGGTGCTAGATAACGCTACATTTTACATACTGTACCTTTAAACACTTTAATGTAGAAATACTGTGAGATATCGGTGACACAGTTGGTGTTGGGAAAACAATACACACACACTCACATACACAAAAGTACGGAAACAATGAAGCAACAAAACGGAATAATATTGAAATCTCTAGGGTCAATTATTTTTTGTTTCATTTTTTAATTCCAATGTGGAAGAAAGCAGACTGTTGTGTGAAATGTACAAGTATCAGTTCCTGTCCTCTTTAAATAGAAGGAATAGTGTACTGTCTACACAATAACTGCTCCACAGCTTCACATTTACATTTAAATCATTAGTAAACCCAGCTGACAGGAACCCACTGTGGTTCAGAGGAAAGTTTGTCCAAAGCCACCTGAAGTGCTGCGAACGCAGTGTCCAGGTTATCGTTCACAATGGTGAGATCAAAGCAGTGTCTGTACATCCGCTGAATACGAGCACTCTCCTCCACTCTCTTCTTGAGATCCTCATCCTAAAAAAAATAAAAAAAATTGTGAATCAACGTGTTCACATATTTGTGTAATGAAACACACAAAACTATGATCTGACCTGGGTAACCCTTTACTACTAACATTAACACATAAACAAAGATTGCATAGAATATGCAATAAAACTTAAAGCCTATCCCAACATAATGAAACAACCTTTCATGATAATAGTAAACCATGGATAACCCATTCTTTTAATGATGATACATTATCATTTGCGAATTAATATTAATAAATAATAATAAAGAATCTTAAAGAACATTAAAAACAGTGTGTCTGAAATCAATGGTGGTTAATCCTAAAATTATACATAATATATACACATTCACGCCCTGCGATGGCCTGGCGAGCTGTCCAGGGTGTACCCCGCCCTCGCCCAGAGCCGGCTGAGATAGGCGCCAGCCTCCCCGCGACCCTGATTAGGAATAAGCGGTTCAGAAACGACGATACACATTCACTCTTGATGCTCACACTCAGGACTCACACTAAACTTCTCAGCATTTCACGTTTCACCACTCAGTCACCTGACTTCTGACTTGCACATTAAACGACCACCAGCACACCAGTCAGCACTCACACCTGATTACCCCCACTGTATATAAGGACTCGGTTCATAATTGATGGTCATTACTGAGCATTTGGTGGATTGTTTTCCATTTCTGTGCATGACCTGTTTTCTGTACGCAGTGCCAATTATCTCCCTACCCCTGCAATAATATTGATGTATATGACATCTGCTTGTGTCTTTGACCCTGCCCTTGGATTATCTCTACTGTGCTGTAAACCTGATTGTTTGACCTGTGCCTGTTTCTTGTTTATAAACTTGGACTGTGTTTTGGGTTTATCTGGCTGATTTACATAATTAAAAAGTTTTAATCTGCATATTGTAGCTGTTGCATTTTCTGGCATTCACCAGCGTGACACTCCATTTAGATCTTCCTCGTAGCTAGAAACCTAGTTTTCTAGCTCTTCCATTTCAACCAATCCTGAACAGTTCCAGAATGGTAGAATGCATTATCAAGCTGAAAAAAGCTTCTGCCATTAAGCAATACCACTGCCATTAAAGAGGTATCTGCCATTAGGGAATACCACTGCCAAAAAGAGTGGCTTCTGCTATTAGGGAATACCATTGCCATAAAGGGAGGCGTCTGCCATTAGAGATTTCCACTGCCATCAAGGGAGGTTTCTGCCATTAGGGAATACCACTGCCATTAAGGGAGGCTTTGGCCGTTAAGGAATACCACTGCTAAAAGGGAGGTTTCTGCCATTAAGGGAGGCTTCTGCCATTAGGAATTTCCACTGCCATGAAGGGAAGTTTCTGCCATTAAGGAAAACCACTGCCATTAAGAGAGGCTTTAGCCATTAAGGAAAACCACTGCCATGAAGGGAAGTTTCTGCCATTAAGGAATACCACTGCCATAAAGAGAGGCTTTTGCAATTCAAGGAATTCAAGGATCCCAGCAGAACACTGCCCAGAACATCACTCTGCTTCTGGTGTCTTGCATTCGTCACACAGTTCATCCTTCTGCCATCTTTTCTCTACAACAGCAATGCATATCTAAATGACAAACTTGACAAATCCACCTTTTTCCACTGTTCCATTGTCCAATTCTGATGCTCACATGGTGCCCTCTGACTGGTCTCATATGTGTGTTTTGGTACATAGCTGGAATGATTTTTCATCAATTTGTACTCTTTTGTGGAATCAGACCATACGGCTGTGCCTGTGAAGCTCTTCCTGCTTCACTGTTTCTTTTTCATTGAACCACTTTTGGTAGGCACTAACCACTGCGTACAGGGAACCCCCCACGAGACCTGTGGTTGTGTCGATGCTCAGACTCAGTTGCCGAGTCATGATAACATGATGGCGCATGCCACCGTAATGGGATAATCACTTTAATTGGCTTTAAAAAAGATTTTTTATTCATGTATTATTGTATTAACTTTTTTCTACTCTATGTATATATAGTTTATCTTGTACCCGTTCCTTGTTGTAGTTATACAAAGTCTGTGTTAGAGTGTATTTTTTATCGCTAAGTGAACTTTCCCATTCTCCATTTTGACTAGAACAACGTGTGATATTCGACCTCAACAACTCAAGAATAAACCAGACTGGATTTGACTCGTGTGGTTTGTTGTTCTTTGCTCCGGAGCGCTCCTAGACATGCCACAGCGGACACAGACAAGCAGCAGAGAAATACTTTCTTACAGTCTGTTTGAAAAATTAATTTTAAAAATGCTAATTAAGCGAATACAGGATATACTGAATTATTATAAATACATAAAAACATGTAGGTGCGTCTCGAGCTTTCGGCTACCGGATGTAAGCATTTTGAGTTACAAAAATGCTATTTAATAAATACCTCATTAACCTCAATACTTCATTTTAGTACAAGAAATTCCAGACCTTGGTCTCGATGCACTGACATCAATAACACTGTGTTATTATATCAGAGCCTTGGTCTGGGATTTCCTAGTACTGACCTCATGCTGTGGTAATAAGTAGTATTTATCATGTTTATAAACCAAAACCAACTTGATTTTCTTTGCTTTTTGCATGTCATCCCTCCTGGCAGGGCTCTGCTTACACAGACCACCATAACTTCACATATGTAGTATTACTTAGAATCAGTTTCATTATTGGAGCATTCTTCTTTTAACTAGATGATTCTGGGCTGATATCCAACACTGATTCATCCCTATCTCTGAGCCTTCTCCAGATTACTGCCTTGATTCATTGTGACCTTTGCTGTGAATGTATCATTTATTTTGATTATGTTCTGCCTCTGATAACCATAAGTGTATGTAATCTGACATAATAACAGTGATAACTGTATCATGATTTCACTGTGGTGCCAATTCATTCATTCACCCTGTGTTTGATGTGTACATACTGTCATCTGTTTGGTGGTGATTCCTGCATCAGTGACAGTTTTGTTCATCGTCTTCAGTATCTCGAACTCAGGAGCCGCTATGAACACTACATAGGGCATAAACTCCACTGTTCTCAGCACCTTCAGAGCCTGAAAAACAGCCAGTGGGAAAACATCTTTAGCTTTGATTAAATCAGCTTCCAGCATTATAGTATTGTTCACTGCTATAGCAGTACTCAATAACATTACCTACAGAGACTTGTACAGCAGTTACAATGCATGATGGGTATATCATATGCATCTCGCTTCTCTTGCAACTCACATGACATGATCAGATCACATGACCTTTTCCCATTAACATTATTATATATATATATATATATATATATTATGCTCCCTGGCAAACTGAATTCTTTTATTTAGATTATTCTGACTAATACATTGTTTTCTTATGGTCACATAGCTGTAGGCACACACATGATTGTCAAGTGCTATATTCCTGGCAGGAGCAAAGTTAATAACTATAACTACAAGCACTTATGAACTGGATCCAAGCTCATCAGTGTAAGTCCTTCTTGATGGCCTCCTTGATGGTGCACATGTGCCATGTTTGTTATCTGAAGTCTAGGGAATTCTAAATGTTGCATCTGTTAGCGTAATAGGCCATGCCCCCTTTGAGAACCTACCTAGAACCTACCTGCCAAGTTTTTAACAAATCGGATGAAACATTCTTAAGATATGGACTTGTAAAAAAATTGTAGTGCCCCAGTAGCCAACCCTTAAAATGTGATGCTAAGCATCAGAGTGTTATCCAAAAGAAGTCTTTTATGTTTTATGTTGATATAATTTACTATGGCCAAAATATGACTTTGAATTTAACATGCTAGCAACAAAAATTTGTTCATTAACAATTTGCGCATTTCGGAACATTAGGAAATTCTTAAAGAAATGAATGTAAGTGGTGAATTCTAACCATTGTATTTGTTAGCTTAATATGCTATATCCATTTTGAGCAGTCACAACAGCATTGTAGTGGTAAGCACTTAAATGGTCCTTGATTATGTCCACCAATTTTCGTACAAATCAGATTAAGCACTGTTGCGATATAGACTTATCATATTAATAGCGCCTCCAATTGGCCAATGCTTGTCATTTTTTTCCCCAGGACATCAGAGTCTCACCTCAAACAAGAGTCTTTAGATTCATAGTATTAGCATTTGCTGTCGCCAATATATGCAAGTAATTCGTAATTATAAATTTAATTTGTCTGTTAATAATAAGCGCATTTTTAAAAATTTATTTTGCTAGCTTCTTGTCACGTGACTCGTGCAGGTTGGGCAAAAACGTCAGGATGAGTTTGAAAAAGGTTTTACATATATTGTGGGAAATAAATTCTATTTAGAAATGAATTTAATCACATGACTCAGCTCAGTCTGATGAATATAAGATTTATGGTTAGGCCGAATTATTTATTTCTTTAAAATTTTATTTACTTATTTGTTTTTAACTGTGAAACATAGTTTTTAAATGGGTTCAGTAAGTCCAACAGGCTTCAAATTTCTAACATCCCTATACGTATACCAGCAACTTATTACATTACCACCATATGGCAGTAAGGGTGTGATCAAGTGGCCTCTGCAGGCAGCGATAAGTCAGGTACAACCACCAGGTAACATGTTTCACTTGTGCGTAATTACCAGCGCCTGTTTGTGTGCTCACATAGAGAGGCTAATAGCCAGATAGAGAGCTGCAAGCAGTTGTGTGTCTGTGTGTGAAGAGTATTTTATAAATGCTTAAGTAATCATGTGTGTCTTAGATTGAGTCTACGGTGATCTGAAGTAGATGACACTCACTGCAAGTTACGTGCTGGTTCTACCTCACTCTCTATCCACAATCAAAGCTTGAGCAACCCTTTGATCCCTTAGTTGTAAACATTCTAGCTCTTCAACTATCTGGTCAACATCTTTGGCTATTCCGACCTACTAGATCAGTGTATCCTTACACACTCAGTTTAACACATGCACAGTCAACATGCATTTGTGCTTACACCACATTTGCAGAGGAATTATTTGACCTTAAGAATACCTGAGTGTGTGTTAGCTGGAGATTGATACACATTCAAACATTCAAATGAAAACCTGTCATTTACCGAATCTTTTTTTTTTTTGGATTTATCTCATTGCAGATGACTGCTGTGACATCCTAGTGTTCAGCCCTGTCTCATGTTCTTTCTGCTCTCTCCCTGCTCAGGCTAGCTGATTCCTCCTGCACCACATTGATTGCCGGTCCCGCCCTGATCATCCCCACCTGATTCCTATCACAGCCCTGGATATAAGCCCCGCACCTCCACGGCTCCAGTGCCAGATTGTCTTGTGCCGTCACAGCATTCTCGTCTCTCATTGCTCTACGTATATTTCTGCTCATAGTAATCTCTCGGTCGTTGCACCGTGTACTCACTCTGTTCTGCAATAAAGGAACCTGGGTGTTCCTGTGTCTGTCCTGCATTTTGGGTCCATCTGCCTTATTGCAATGTTGCAAACTTAACCCCAACCCTTCAATTTATACCCAACAGATATTTCAGTATAGATCAGAAGAATATTTCCAATACTTGGTTAAATCTATTTCACAAAGACATAATTTTTACTGAAACATTCAAAAAGAGACGCTTTCAGAGATATTCATCATCATTGAAAATGAAAAAAATGTCTTTAGGTTTATGGACCTGGGGGTTGACATCCAGGATACAGGTGCGCCCCGTGTTCACAACCTCATGAATCGAACTTATCTGGGTGCCATACAGGTTGCCATCATACTCGCCATGCTCCAAGAAACATCCCAATTTAATGTCCATCTCCATGTCCATCCGGGTCACAAATCGGTAAGTCTGACCTCCGTGCTCGTCTTCTCGAGGCCTTCGGGATGTGACTGAGTGAGAGAATATAATTAAAAGGAACATACATTAATTCATTCATTTTCTGAAACACTTAATCCTAAAAGGGTTGCAGGGGGCTGGCGCCCATCTCAGCCGACTCTGGGCGAGGGCAGAGTACACCCTGGACAGCTCGACAGGGCAGAAACACACTGATGGCAAGGCAGCTTACTCTTTCATTGCTGAAAGTCAGCGCTGGTTCTTTTACATTCCTCTCACCACTGACAGTGAGAGACATGGCTGGCCTTTGATGACCCAGTTAGCTGCACTAGGGGGACAGCAGTGACTACCCGGTTACAGTGGGGCTTGCACCCCCGACCTTGGGATCAATAATCCAGCACCCTACCACCGGGCCACCACTGCCATAAACCCTGAAAATAAGTCATTAGAAAATTGTATTGCAAACCTTCACAATTGGTACAAAAAATTATGAGTCTAGTTATAATTTATTCATGAGCATATGGTATTCGTGTGATGTAAACCAGCATAACTTTCACATTTAAAATTAAAATACAACCAGTTCTTAATATCTATTAACTGCAAAATTGAAGACCAATTACATCATGCTGTTCTCATATAGTGTTCACTAAATGTACTTGGCCTAGTATAGTAAGTTACCTGGAAATTAAATATTCTGATTATGTGGAAAATTAAATATGAAAGCTTAAATACTGTTTATTGCAACTATTCTACCTGTTCATATTTTATTGTTTATTAATTAGTCATTAAATCGATTATCAAGCAATTTTGAATGGCCAGTGCTTTTTATTGCCAGTACTCACAGGGTACTGTAGTTCCATAGCGGTCAGGATACAGCGCCAACAGACGTTTTTTCAGGCTACGGCGACCCACACCCTGTGCTCCAATCAGGACCAGTATTTTTCTCTGGAATGGTGGCATGCGTGCTACCTCTTCATAGATCTGCAGTTCATGTTGGTCAAATTCTATATTCCACCAATGGGCAATAAGCACAGCGTGTTCAGTTATATCCATATAAAACAGGTAGGTGTCAACGTTCACTGAAGTACAAAACACTGAGCGACTCACCTGCATTTCTTGAAGTAAGGTACATAATTTTCTTCTTCGTTTTACTATTCACTGCTCCACAGAAGATTCCTATCAGTAAGAAGAAAAGGGCCAGGGCAGAGAAGACCATTGCACACAACAACTATATAAATGTTTATCAAAACAGATATTTTAAATGAAGCCAGAATATCTTAATCTTTACTTCAAGATGCAGTATGTCGTACAATTTTTAATGGCATCCATTTCACTGTTCCAAAGACCCAAACATGCACTAAAGCGCATTAGACCCAAATTCTAATAGCCTTAAACTTAGACTTAACTTTATTGATCCCTTTGGGATGACTCCTTTAGGAAAATATAAATTTCCAGCAGCACATACACAAAAGCAGTACAAAATATAAAAGAATAAAAATTACGTAATAGAACTAAATATATATTGCTTTGTATGGAGTATATAGCTTAAAATTATTGCACCATAGTTGAGAATGAGGTTATTACACCATAGGAAAAGTGTGTCATCGTCCCCGGCCCCTCTACTGTTCTCTGTACTCTATGTCCTCCTCTCCCCAACTGAGGAGTTGTAGAGTATGATGGCATGATGGACAAAGGAGTTCTTAAGCCTAGTGCTTCTACACTTTTAAGGGAGCAGTCTTTCAATGAACAGGCTGCCCAGGTTTCAGATGACGATGTGCAGAAGGTGGCTGGCATTGTCCATAATATCCAGCAGTCCTCAACTCTGCCACTAACTCTGTGTGCCTTGTAGTTTCTATTTCTTTGCATCTGAAAACTAGTGAACATAGTCAATGTCTTTGTTAGGTGAAATTGAAACCTTGCACTAGGTGCAGATGAATCCATCATGACTAGCCATGCCTCAACTGATGACCACACACTCTAACTATCCTATCCTCTGTGAAGTGCATGTAACACTTTCTCTGAACTGTGGTGCCACAAAATTGTTGACCATGAGCCTGTGTTTCTGTTTTTGTGTTAGGCCTGCTGATAATAATGATAAGGTAATTTCCTAGTGTGAGTGAGGGTACTCTACAGGGTATCGAAAACCGAGCATGGAAGATATTTTTTGTGGAACTGTGTTGAACAAAGCAATCACATTTTTTTCTCTTAACATTAAGTGTACACAAAATTTGGTGCTCACAATGGCATACATCGAATAAATTGTGGGTAAGTTTTGTGTAAGCTAACAGCACGCTGGTATAAGTCGTAGTCGTTCATGGTAGGCCACCAGAATCTCCTGCTGATAAAGACTTGGGTGCGCCTTGCTCCAGGGTGGCAGGAGAGTTGGGAGGAAGGCCAGTAACAAAGTCGAAGGCAATGTGGGACCAGCGTCTCTTGGGTATAGGCAGGGGCTGCAGCAGGCCCGATGGAAGATGTGCGGGCACAAAGAGAACAGGCA
>JBCNYG010000011.1:613122-633910 GCA_039654305.1 Porochilus rendahli | reverse complement strand
AAGAATGTTCAGATTCGCTCCTGAAGTTTGTGGAAACACACGGTATTGTGTATTGAGTGTCGGATAAGTGTGTAAATGTCCGGGACTGCTGCTGAGCCATGGTTATTGTCCTGGGAAAGGGTAGGGACCCCAGACATTAGCGATTACCGGACTTTAGAGGTTCCTGGACAGCCTATGCCCCCTAATAAAAGATCCTGGACTGGACAGCATCCCAGTTCATGTTCTCAAAGCATGGCGGGTTTCTTCATGGACATTTTTAATCTTTCCCTGCTCTTGTCTGTCATCCCCACATGCTTCAGGAGGACCACCATTGTCCCTGTCCCAAAGAAACCTAATGTGAGCTGCCTATCTGACTATCGTCTAGTCGCACTCACCTCCATCATCGTGAAGTGCTTTGAGCGTAGCGTCAAGCTCATCACATCTTCACCGCCTGCTACACTAAACCCATTTCAGTTCACCTACCGGTCAAACACATCCACAGGTGATGCTCTCCCACTCTGACCACAAGAACACTTATATGGGGATGCTGTTTACTGACTACAGCCCCGCTTTCAACATCGTACTTCCATCCCCTGTTCACCCGCGATCGTATAGCCACACATGGCTCCAACACTATCGTCAGGTATGCAGGTGACCCCACCGTCATCGGCTGCGTTTAAGATGGAGACGAGAGCCCCGACCTCATGGTGCCGGAACAACAACCTGCTGCTAAACATCAGCAAGACCATGAAGCTCACCATGGACTACAGAGTAGAGGGCACACCCCATCCATATGGGGGGAGTCAGATGCTTCAGGTTCCTGGGGAACATCATCAGTGAGGATTTGAGCTGGTGAAATCACGCGAGTGAGCATCCGGACTCCCGCCAGCAGATTGAGGAACAGTTTCTACCCGCAAACCATGAAAACACTCTACGTGTACACACCATTATCTCTGCACTGCAGACGCATCAGTATTTCTCTTTCTATTTTATCTACGTGTTATTTCTGTGTGTTTTTCTTTATGTGCAATATTTATGTGCAATATTGAGTCGGGCTCTGGGTCCAAGAATTGTATTGCCAGTAGTAATGTTCCGCTGTTACTTGTATATGACGACAAAATTTGAAACTGAAAGCAATGTGGCTGTGGAAATATCGTATGCTGAACATGCCGTAAACAAAGAGCTCTAAAAGTGACATTACCAAGCTGATTGCCCCGCTTTCAAAATACAAATATGCACATTTACCTCAGGCCAGTTCAGTGGTCCGGTAAGCCCAGTCAGCTGTAAACGATGGATTTAGCTCTGTAGCTAATTTCACTCCTTTAACAGCCAGATCACCCCTAAACACAAAAACAAACACTACATTGGCACAAATCCTTGAAGTACATGAGCAGGACTGGGAACATGAAAGGCGCCACCTTGGTTATGTGGGCAGTTCTACTTGCTTGTAGCCAATGTTCACCATAGCCTGAAAGAACGTACCCCAACCACAGAAAAGACTGGGTTCGAAGGTTGAGAATAACCCAAGGTTCAGGCATTACAGCACCTATGGTGTAACATGGTGAAGTTGTTCAGTGTCTAGGCCCCTTTTTCCCTTATTGTAGATGTCGGGGTGTTTTTGTTTTTTTTAACCTCTTGCCAAGCTCACGTGCATCCACAGCTTTTATAAATGAACAGATTCCATATGATGTGCTTATTTTTTCTACACTACTGTACGACTCGTTATAAGCACTTAATGCCCCCTTTTTTTTAAATAGTTTTGACCAAAAATGTATTGGCTTGTTTAGTCTGTTACTGGTTGCTGTTCTTTGTAGTTTCTTTTTATGAATATACAAACGCCGTTTCCAGAGAAGTTGGAATAGTTTTCAAAATTCAATTAAAACTTAATCTTGGTTAACTGCCAAAAGTACAATTTTTTTAGTCTTATTAATCAACATAATTGAATTTTGTGAATATAAACAAAGTAAGAATTTTATGCCGGTCAATAAATGTTTTCAGGTAACGGTCTGCTAGTAACTAAAAGAAAAATGGTCCCAGGTACGGTGTCATGATTTGGTATTAAAGTCACATCCACCAAAAGTTCATTCTTTCCGAGCAAGATTTTACAAGACGATTATAAGTCGGTTTAAAAAAAAATTTTTTTTTCAAAGCAGTATTGCCCAGAATTTAGGGCTTGCAGAATTTCTAGTAGATATGGTGAAAAGATTTCGGGTTACGAGGTGTATCTGTGCGTAAAGAACAGGGTTGTGTAAGCCCTCAGGCCGGACCTCTCGAGAAACCGTCTTGCTACTGTAACATTTAGTCATCTGGTCACATACTGCAGAAGCAGTGTTACGCAAGGAGGAAGTCATACATCTACTAGAAGAGACCACGGCATGTTGAGCAGCTTAAATCTTGTTTCGAGCAGAATTGACAAATCCAATTGCACAAATCCTAGAGTTAATGTCTTAAAGTTAATACAAATGAAATGTACTTGTTGAGTCTGCATTAAATCCTAACCTTTTTCTTGTACAGTGGTGCTTAAAAGTTGGTGAACCTGTTAGAATGTTTTATAGTCTCTTATTCGATGTTTTTGTATAAGAATCCTAAGATTCTCCATCCAGCTGGGACAGAAATATACATGATCGTTTGTTTATTGAGAATTTTTCCAATATTACAAATCTCTGAGTGGCAAAACTCTAAACTTCTGCTTTCGGTACCCATTGTACAGTACAGCTACATTTTTCTGGTAACTGTTGATCAGTCGTGTACATCAACTTGAAGGAATTTTTGACCGTTCCTCTATATAGAACACGTGATCATGATCACCTGACTTCAGACACCTGCGCTACAAAAGATGAAGATTACTGTCTTATCGGGGTAAATTCCAAATTAACTGGTATTATGACAGCTATGAAGGATAGCAATTTTCACTATATCCCAACTCTGGTCAGAGCGCGTTATGTTCTTGTTGTTGTTTTTTTTTATGTGTTATCTTTATAAGCACCGGCCTTTCACTTCCATTCTCCAGTAGGTATTGTCCGGTAGAAAAAAAAAGGCACATCGGCCTATTTGAGCCCACTGAGGGGATTTAAATCCGTTATTTTGCCCTGATGTAGGAATTTGTTACCTTTACCAGTAGTTGTTGACAGAAGTCTCTAATTCCACTTGGTAGAGTAATTACTGATTTAATTTAATTTCATCTACGTAACACAAATCAAACATTCGACAGTCTATAGCATAAATACTTCTATAAATGACCATCGTACTGTGCAGGTAACCTAAGAACCATCTGTTATCAATTTTAGGAAATCTGGTGTTTAAGATCATGTTTATGCAGAAATATAAAAGTTCTAGAGGATTCACAAACTTTCAACACTACTGCATTTACAAAATACAATTAAGTTGGTCAGAAACGTTGTAATATTTGCATTGTTGTTGTTTTTTTTTGTTTTTTTTTTTGTCAGATAAATGTCGTTTTAAGTGAATTGGGAGTTGTTTTTTTTTTATTGCATTCTGGGAAATACCCAACCTTTTAGTCGAGATCCAGGTCATGAGCTGAAGGTTTTTCTTTTTGGGTGATAGCACGGCACATAGTGTAAGTCACCCCAACTGGTCTTTCTTTGGTACCATATACCAAATTTGTCATTAATTTAACCCTTTCCCCTCCCCCTAAGATTAAAGGATGTCAGACTGACACTGGAATCATTCTGGGCCTCAAGCTGAAATTTTAAAACTCTTTCAGTCTGAATGCACTTTAATTTATTTTTTCTGCATGTGGTTATGCCGCATATAGTTTCTGACATCTAACAGGGTTCGGGTGTTCACCCTGTGTGGCGTTTGCCCTGGTCATAAAACAGCAGTGAGACGTGGCACTTGATTCTGACTCGAGCGGAGACCCTAGATCGTTGGATTTCAGACGATTAAAGACTAGTTTAAATGAAACGGATTTTCAGGCTTGTGACCTTCGTCTCTTTTTGATTTCTTCAGGAGCAGCACCCATGGAAGCCGAGGCTGATGTCTTCATAGAAATGATGTCTAATTGTGGGAAAGCTTCTTCAGCACAGCTCTGGAGTAAACTTTGTGGTTTCAGGAACAAACGTCCCACTCTAGGTGACATGTTGGTGTGATGCCTAATCATGGTAATGTGGTCAGCCTTCTAATAGAAGGTTGTATAGTGTGTGTGTGTGTGTGTGTGAGTGTGTGAGAAGAGACTGAACACACTTTACAGTTTATTTTCCTCTGTTTGTCTTTTTCTTTCTCTACTCTTGTCATACGAAGCCTTTTGTTTGATGTTTGTTTATTTTAACGTTTGCACCTCTGTCGCTCTCAGTGCTTTTTGATCTGAGGGGAAGGCGACTGTTCTTGAGGCTTCTGTAAATTGTTCAGCAAATTCACCTCGATTTTTTTATTGTTTTGTGCATAATCTCATTCATGCTGGTAAACCTCTACTGATCAACTTCTCTAACGTCGTCTCGAACATCGTACACACCGCCCTGGCTAAATTTGTGTATATAAGCTTAATTTGGGTGCATTGTATTATTTTCTGAGGTTGTTTCCTTTGTTTCTTTTTGTGGCTTTTTCCATTTGATTAACGTATTATTATTATTATTATTAGAAGTTGTTTCGCTGGCTTGGCTCCTAATTTCAGATCTGTCAAAGAGATCAAGCCAGAAAAAAAATGGCTGCATTAAATATTAGAATGGATGAAAAGTAATGTTTTAAACGTGTTGCTGTAAAAAAGGTTTAGTCACACAATGGGTTTAGCCAGATTTATTTCACGAAGGAATGATGGAATGACTACACTTCACATGTTCACAGGTTGTTGTTTGATGTTTGTGTTTCACTTTGCTTTCATGCCTTAATGGGATTTTCTTCACTGGAGGAGTTGTATGTAAAAAACAATAGGGTGTTCTGTCCTGAGTGGTGAGATTTGCACTTATGGTTGTAACAGCTTGTTAACCTAAGTACTTGCTGGTAAGTCACATGCACAGACTTTTGTTAGCAAACACTTTTATGGCATCTGAAGGATTGTTTTCTGTTTGCACGTCCCATGGCCTCATGAGAACGGTGGTTTCTGCTCTGGTTGACGGCATTGGTCAATCGCTATTCAGATTTGTGTGTAAACTAGTTTAAAATAAAGGTTTGCTCGTTTTTCTTGTTTATAAAAAAAAATAAAGTTGAAGTTAAATAAAAGTTTTACTATATGTGCATCTGTGCTGCTTTGTTGTAGCTATTAATGGTGGAAAGAAATAAAGGGGTGGTTTTTTTTTTTTTCAGTGACGTCCATGTCTCAAAGAATTCAGGTTTGAGAAGGAGCAATAAAGTGTACTTTATAAATTTCTGTTTTTCTGTACTTGTGGGGGGGGTACACCCTGTGGCTTTATCGATGAACGTACTCGAGCGTTTGAGAAAATGAGTTGGCATTTTGTCACGCTTCATTCCACGTGTGTAGGTCACTTTGTAAAAATGGACCGGATGCAGTTTGATCAAAACACAATGTGGATCTGCACACTTTGAGGAGTGGTTTAGAAAGAATATATAAAGGCTCAGAGATGCCCGCTATTGTTAGTCTAGTGCACGTCATAATGCCACGTCTATCACATGAACATCACCGGGTAATGGGTATGGTGTGAATCGGGGTGAGGTAGTGATACGTATGGGCTGTACACAACACGCCATCAGAAAACTTAATTGACCACCACCACATGACGGGGTCAGTTGACGACAGGCCACATCCAGAGTGAGAGAGAGTGACGACTCCCGAACAGGATCGCTACATCCGGGTGCAGCACTTGTGGGAACGGTTTTGCCGTGCTGTATCACCACAAATCACCGCCTGTGTAAGCACAAACGGAGGCCGTACCCGATCCTGACTGTTGTGAATTTAATTTTGGTAGGTGTCATTTTGATGTGCATATTTATTCCTGACACTTTTGTGACATGCTAAAGGAAATAATCCATATTACCAAAATCCAGTTTTGGTTATCAGAATAAAAATTGTCAAAAACGACGGTCTCAAAGTTTAGTCCTTTTTTTTCCCTTCTTTTGTGTGTGTTTATGATTTTCCCTTAAAATTAAGTGGTTCTGCAGTTGCTTTTTTCTATTAATCTGTAAAACATGTATTTAGATTTTCAAAATTAAAGTTTTGTCATGTACAAAGTCATACAAAGCACAATATGTATTGAAATGCTTCTTCCGACTGTCCTATGTTTGTAGAATAAAAATAAAAACTATCAATATCAAGGAGAGAGAGAAAAAACTCAACTGTTTGAAGGGCACCAATTGTTAAAAGTCAAATAAAAATACAAAATATAAATGTAGTGACGATAAATAACATGGTGTGTAAAGTGTCGTGGCAGTGTGCACACAAACCTGTCCAGTGCGTGTCAGGTTGTTGTACAAGTAGTGCAGGGTGCACAGAGAGTGCAATCTGTGTGTAACAATCAGCTGAGGTAGAATGAAAAGTTTATGTGTAGGGCAGAGTCTGCAAAGTCCAGGTACCAGTGTTCTGGGTGGATAATTCTCCTCATTCGCTCAGTGTTTGCTTTCAAGGAACGGAAACGTTTCCCTGACCCTGACAGAGAGAAGAGTCCATTGTTGGGATGGCTGAGGTCCTTGATTATTTTCCTGGCCTTGGTCCAGCACCGCTTGCTGTATAAAGTGTCCAGTCCAAATATATATTCCATTAATAAGAACTAAGTGTTTGAGGAACGTTTCATTAAGCCAAAATGTTCAGCTACTCAACAAAAAAATTGTGTAATATCCATGAAGTGTTTCATACAAAGGTTTGATTCCCGAGCTTGGGTGATTCTGTGTCGAGTATGCGTGTTCTCCGTATTATTGCATGGGTTTCCTCCCACAGCTCAAAACAGGCACAGTCGGCTAATTGGCTGTTCCAAATCGCCCCTAGGTGTGAGTGTGAATGGCTGTATGTGTGTCGGTCCTGTAATGGCCTGGTGAGCTGTTCTGGATGTACCCCGCCATCGCCCGGAGTCAGCTCCCCGTGACCCTAGTTAGGATTATATAGGATGCGGGGGGGTATTAATGCGCTAGGTGCCATTTCTGAAACAAAAACAAAAATTGCCCACACATGTGGCATATATATATATACATGTATATACACACACACAGGTAGGGTGATGGGGTGCATATCTGTATATAAGGAACTGTAACCAAGCAAAGTGATGTTCAGGTAATTCTGAAACCCATTCCTGAACACAGCAGATTTCTAATGAGGCATTAATGTAAATTGCATGAAATTCCGCCACTGGGTGGCGCTGTGAGAGCGGTACCTCCATCAGATCGTTTACTGATCCATTGTTCCTTTCCATTCGGTCGTGTTTTTGCCATCAATGTTAGAGACTTAACATTTATGCGCATGCGTTATACAGATTCCCCCCCTTGCAGGTTTTAACCAATCACATGCCGGCGTTCCACATGACGTGGCAAGGAAGGGCGGAAGTGCTTGTTTGTGTTTTGGTTCTAAAAGGGAAGTAGAGAGAGGGAGAGAGCGAGTACAGACGTGTTTAGAACTGGTGAAATTACTTTTCTCTCGGTGAATTCCAGAGAAACACGCATTTTATTCCACGATACTCAGTGTTCTCAAGCCGTCGACTGACGTTAAGGTAAAACAAGTCATGTGTTGGTGATACAGGTGTCGCAATTCAGTGGGGCTGGTTAGCTAGTTAGCCTGTTAGCCATAGCGACAGTAAATAACAGGCCAACATAAGATTATCTGAGCCGGGGGGTAAACTAGGAACTGGACATGGGGATTAATGTAAAGATGAAAGGCAGTTCTGAGGTTGTGATGTTAGTGACGGCTAGTTTTTAAAGCTGAATCTTAACACTGTCAATAGACAGGCTCTGTTTACTCCTGCTGCAGCCACTTCCTCAAATCACCCAGGGTTTGGTCACATTCCTGTTCTCATCTGGCTGAAGTGGAACCCAGTGTTTTCTCTGATTTTCTTACTTCATCTGCCTCAATATTCAGGGGCATGGCATGCTTTTCTGCTCACCACGGTTGCACAGAATGCTTACTTGAGTTCCTGATCATGTCTGATCTCTCTCCCATCAGCAAGGTGTTCACGTCAACCTGCACTCATTGAGCACTTCTAGTATCTCCACACTGTTCTGTATGAACTCTTGAGTTGGCGATGTTCTGGGTGAAGAGCCTGACTGATGACTGATTAGCATGTCTGCATCTAAGTGAGAAGACCCTGGGTTCGAGCCCCGGGATGGGTGAAGGCATGAACTTTTCAGGTGCTCCCGCAGTGCAAAGATTAGGATAAACGGCTGTTCTGTTAATTGCCCCTCGGTGTGAGTGTGGATGGTCGTGTGTGTTGGACTTGTGATGGACCGGCGAGGTGTTCAAGGTGTGACCTGCGTTCACCCAGTGCAGGCTGAGATAGCTTCCAGCCTCCCTGCACCAGCAGTAGGATTAAGTGTATTAGTAAATTAGTCAGAAAAATCATGGCTGCACTTTCTTTGCCATCAACGTGTGTGTGCTGCACTTCTCATTTGTGAAGGTGGCACGGTGGCATAGTGTTCAGCACATCCATCTTACCCCAAGAAGGTCATGGGCTCGCCGAGGGCGTGTCTGTGTTCTGAGTTTTCATGTGTCCTTGTTCATGTGGGTTTTATCAAGGTATGCCAGTTTTCTCTCACAGTCCAAAGACATTCACATTAGGCTAATTGGCTGTTTCATGTTGCCCCAAAGTGTGTGCATGTGCTGGCCCTGTGAAGGACTGGCGAGCTGTTTAGGGTGTACCCCGCCTTCGCTTAGAGTCTGCTCCGTCCTCCCTGTGGTTCTACTAAGATAATGTTTCTTAAACATTTTTTCTTTCTTTCTTAAACCAAGAAAATGTAAATGCATGTAAAGCCTGGGGAAAGCCGCATGTTATTAACGTATGTTGGAGTAAACTTGTGAACGTGAATGATTATGAACAGCGTACCCACAGCACAACATGGTCAAAATATTACGATGCTGGGCGGGGAATGGCTAAGTTATAAAGTTATAACGGATTCAATTTGGCTGATTCATGAGTCAGTCAGCAAGTGTCTTACTGAGAAGAAACAACGAAAAATGCCACAGAAAACAGGCTGCAGTTGAGACTCGGGACCGGTCACGATCTGTAAGTGATACAGCGGCGCAAACGGATTCTGTGCCACAGGAAACAGTGTCCAATGCCACGGTTCAGTAAGGCGTTTCTGAATTCGAAGCTGCCGTGGATTCAGAATCTGATTCTATGAATTGTAATCATAGGGACATTTCAAAATCCCTCTATCACGTATGAAACTCTTACTATTCCGAGCCATTTTGAAAAGACGTTTACTGTTAGTCTTTATGAATGGAATTATATTTAGTTAGCTACTTTTCAAATGTTGTTGTTACCATGTTTGTCAAGCAGTTCAGAGAAGATTGTTTTTAGGAATTATGTCCGTTCCCAATTAAACATTCATTTTAATTTTCTTTGTATATAGACTCAGTAATTTTAGAAACATAGAATTTTATTATATTTGTATGGTTTCTTATTGTGTATATAGAAAAAAAAAAAAGGTCTTTTCAGACTAAAGTTAGAGGTGTTCTGACTTTAAGTAAAATTTAAAGGGATGATAAATAAGACTTGTTTGCTTAAATGTCCAGAAATGCATCTTATGGCATGATTTATGCTTCTTAAGGGCTTCGCCCGCCTGGACCCCGATGTGACCCCCATACCGCCAGCCTAAATAGAGCCCCCTGTGGCACTTTTCCTTTCCACCCCCTACTTCGCATATTCCTCTTCCTACCCTTTCTCTTAGAGAAATCTCTGCCATATACAAGTTGATACCAAGGTTACACTCTAATGACGTGCTGTGCTGGAGAACGAGACTGAGAACTGGCTGTAGGAGATAATTCGATGGAGCATCCACATGCTGATATGTTGGCTAATTCTAAACAGCTGTCCTGTTGACCACGGGATGAATTCCTAACTGGATTAAGCCTAGTGCTTCAGACTCTGGCATGTCATGCGTAAGCAGAAATATGTAGAAAATGATCGTTCCTGACAGCTCGTCTTGCTCTTTGTAAGTTTTCTGAAAGTGCTCGGCTTGTGCCCGACAGGCCAGTGCTTAAAATATTAACAACGCCGAGCGTTCAGCATGAAAGCAGTCCGAAGAACGACTCTCGTCAGGTTGGGCTTCTCGTTGTTTGAGTAAATAAGAACAGTTAGCGACTGAACCGTGGCTGTGTGTTTAGGCAGTTTTCTGTGGATTTGTAGGTATTTAATTGGCAGCGCATCAGGGCAGCCACGGCCTAACGGTTAAGCGGGTTTGGGACAGAAAGGTTGCTCTTTCCTGCAAAAACAAATGTGTGTTTGGGGTGAGTGAGCAGCACGTTCCCCTTCCTCCACCGCTCTTAATTATTTTGTTAATACTGATAACACTTGTGCGACATAGAGCCCATTCTCCCCACTCTCAGGGAGCATGAGGAATCATTTTCACGTGTGTATCGGTGTGCCGGAGTCCTGACCTTTACCCTGGTGAAAGTTTTCAGGATGTGCTGGAGAAGACTTCATGGAGTGATTCGATTTTTTCCCTCATCGAGTCGAGATGTCGGTGAAAACACGACGCTGTTTAAGTCTGTGAAAACCATACCCTGGAGATCACATACTGTAATGAAGACTAAAGGCATTCCAACACAATATTAGTATGCGGAACTGGGCAGTGTTTAAAATGTCTGTCCGTCTGCGATGATTAATATTATGGCATAAGTGCTGGCAAGGTGAAGCACGACCTGGGCATGAAGCCAAGGAGTCTCAAGTCCGTCACTATGAGGGTTTGTTTTTCACGTTAATGACCTTGTCACTGTACAATATTGCACTTATTCCATAACTGCAAACTAAATCAAACCTTTACCAAGTAATGATCTAAAAATGACTTTTATACGTCAGCTAATGTCGTGGTTTGTAACCACAGTCAGAATCGAATATTTAAATGAGCCATGTAATAATTGGTGACAGTGTAGGATGATGTAGGGTCGATGATGTCATTATATCACCCAAGTCTGCCACGGCGGCAGCACGGCGTCATGGTGGTTAGCGTGTCCACCTTACAGCCAAAACGTCCTGGGTTCGAGTGTTTCTGAGTGGAGTTTTCACGTTCTCCCGGTGCTTGCGTGGGTTTCCTCCGGGTACTCCGGTTTCCTCCCACAGTCCAAAGACTTGCACATTGAGGCTAACTGGATGTTCCAGATTGCCCCTAGGTGTGACTGGTAGTGTGAATGGCTGTGTGTTGCCCTTTGTCAGTCTCCCCGTAAGGTACGGTTAAGCAGTTTGGCAAGTAAGTGATTTGGTGTTTTTATATATATATATATATAGTATTAATTCCCACAAGGGAAATTTTGGCTCTGTTGTTACTTAATAATACGGTTGATTGGTTACTTCAGGCACATTTAGGTTTAATCTCAAGGTGTAAGAGGTTAAGAGTGGATAAGTTCGCATCGTAGCCAATCAACTGCGTGCAGAAGTCTGAAACAGAATCTCCAAACTCCTGCCTGTATGAAAGTTCTCATTTCTCTTTTTTTATAAACCCTGTAGCTGTTCCTGTAAAACTGCAGCACTGAGCCTGAAGGAAAAGCGGACACCGTCATGGCCAATCGGGGAGCGGCAACTCGGCCCAACGGGCCCAACGCGGGCAGCAAGATCTGCCAGTTTAAATTGGTGCTGCTGGGAGAGTCCGCAGTGGGCAAGTCAAGTCTCGTGCTGCGTTTTGTTAAGGGACAGTTCCATGAGTTTCAGGAGAGCACAATCGGAGGTAAGCGTGTGTGTGTGTGTGTGTGTGTGTGTGTGCAGTATTGTGACATGTATCCTAGTGCATCTTTTCCATTGAGGCTTGTTTTGAAACTCATTTAAAGTTTTCAAGAAGTGTTTTTACCTTATAAAACTTAAAGGCCATATTGTGTAGTTTTCTTCATATTTTTGGAACTAGATATTGTTGTAGGAAGAAGACCCAAATATAATTGAAAAACCAACCTGGGGTCTCATTTATTAAACCGTGAGGAGGATTCTTAGTAAAAGTATACTTGCGGCAAAAAAATAAATAAATTAGCGTGTGCCAAAAACGATTCAGATTTATAAAGCCATGCGTACACACATCTGTAAGTAATCTTCACGTAATAAATCACAGATAATAAATCACAGAGTTCTCACAAATGTGCGTAGCTGACATTCCTGCCCCGGACACGCCCTTTTTTTAACCATAAATGGTCGATGCAAATAAATCACCTCTTAAATGTGGGGTGCTTATAGATGAGCCTGGCGTGCTGCTGTTGTGAATAATGCCTGTGAGCGAGAAAGGAAGAATTAAGAAAGAAAGAAGGAAATTTCATGAAGATGGTGATAAAAACCTTTATAGAGGAGGTGGACGCCCAAAAAACGAAAAAAAAAAAAAAACAATCATGCACTTTGCTACAGCGTCAACGGGATTGGACGATCAAAGAGCGCACTGTTGCAGAATGCTGCTCGAGTGTTAGAGGGCCTTGGATGTTGTCATGTGTATTAAATGTGCGGGGTGGGGCCGCCTCCATATTTTTTTTTAATATATGTGTATATATAGTGTGTGTGTGTGTGTGTGTGTGGGCTCCCCAATCAGCAGGACAGAAACAGTGAAATTCAGCAAAATGCTGTTGGTTGAACAATTTATGGCTGAATATAGTAATTACGTCGGTATGGAATGAGCACAACGAATGAACTTAAGTGAACGGTCCTATCACGGCAATGTCCGTATCCTCGCCTATAGCAGGTGAAGTCTGATCGTCCCGTATGTACATGACAATATCTGTATCGCCGATTCCCCTTTTCTACAGAATACACACACACATGGTTCAGAGTCTGTATACAGACGCACACGTTCTCCCGTCAACTTTGTTTTTTATAGAGTGCGACCTATACGTGGAACGTGAGGTACGCCGCTTTCAGGCCCTGCTTTGTACGTTTCTAAACGAGGCCGCCGGTCTGGAGCGCGTTCGAACACGGGTCGTTTTATACACCGTGGATCCCGTGCAACTGGAACACTAAACATGAGCGCTGAACCTATTCAACCTATTATTATTATTATTATTATTATTATTAAAGACTTCATCATCTAGGGGAAATAATACCGATGGGTAATTCCATGAAGAATGGGACATGACCAGGCAACAATTATTTCCAGTTATAGATTCCGAAGAGTTTATGCATAACACAAACGTAAGATTTTCTCTGAATAAGACAAGAAGAACTGGATTAACCAGCTACACGCACCACGGTGGATGAATGCTGAGACCGTGGGGTGTGAGGTTCCTTGTCTTTGACTCGCTGCAGATGCTTATCCATAGTACATGGACTTCAATTATGTTGTCATGTTGCATGTTCTTATTACACGTATGTCTAGAAAGGGCGGGAATGACGGGGAATTCTTGGAAACTATTTTCTCAGATTTCCTAAAACGTTTTTAAACCCAGAAATGCATCAAAACGTGCAACTTGATGTAAAATCATCAATAATTGGATCATTTCCGAAGCAAATCAATAAAATATATTTCAGAAAAAAGGGCTTTTTATTTGAAGTTAATGAATCAGATATAACGTCCGTCACACAGAATTCGTCACTAAACTGAAGCCGGTGCTGATAAATCCCTCCCATCTTCTCTCCCCTGCAGTCTGTGTATCATCACGCCTCCTGCCCTGTTTATCTCGACTTCACGATCATGTACCGTTGTTGGTTTCCAGAGAATTCTGAAATAAAATTGAAATAAAAATTCTTTTTTTTTTTCTTGTAACATCCGTCACACTCGTATTTTTGTTTTCATTGAAAAAAACCCCCCAAAGGCCTCATTGGATATTTTTCATCGCTGCCTAAATTTCATTTCACTGTAAGGAAGTTTTCGGGTGAAACAGCAGGAGGGTGGGTGTTCTTCTGAGCTCAGGTCCATGTGTGGTGAGGGACTCTTTCGATTTCTCCTCCTCGGGAAACACTCATTGCCTTAAAATGTTAAGTCATAAAAACACTGGAGGTATCCTTCTCAAGATTGTTTTGTTTTTGTTTTTATTTTGAGACCAGTTGGCTTTTAACGATAACATGTTAACGAACTCTGGTCGTTATGGGTCCTAGCTGCTTTCCTGACACAAACGGTGTGCTTGGATGACACGACAGTGAAGTTTGAGATTTGGGACACGGCCGGGCAGGAACGCTACCACAGCCTGGCACCGATGTATTACAGAGGAGCCCAGGCTGCCATTGTGGTCTACGATATCACTAATGAGGTGTGTCGACTCAGTGTATATTTTATACGAATAAGTATATTTCCATACTGAATGATGCAAGCAGACTAACTAACGTGTGCATTAAGCAGTTCTCTCAGGATTTGAACCCGAACCAGGTGGTGTTCAGCTAAACTAACACTTTCAAATGGATTGGAGTTTTAAGGTTACAGCACCGAGCTCATGGTTCTACTAAAAGCTGAGGTGATGCGCGCAGATACCATGAATGCACTTGTTAGCTGCACTCGCTAGCTCAGGATATCCGTTATAGAGCGAATCTCAGAACATGACCTAGCTGTCTGCCACACACTAGCTAGTTTGTAAATGTGGATAAATGAGGTAAGCGAATTCGGGTTGTTTTGTGTGATTATGGCTTTGGCATGTTTGCTAAACAGAATGCTAAACCTAACACTGCTTCTTCCTAACACTAACACTGACAAAGTTTGACTTCCTTGTAAAATCTCTGCCGTCTCCGGCAAAGTATTTGAAACCAGGTGGCACAGCGCAGGACTGAGGTTCAAAGGTCAAAAAGACGTCTCTCAGGGGTCTCTAGAAAGCAGCACTTTTCATTAATATTTAACAGTTCAGCTGGTGAAGGGTTATACTCAAATAGGAATTAAAATCATTCCTTCCCCTCATTTTCACAACAGACTGTCTCTAACCTGAACACTTGTGTCTTACACACCGATGTATGAGGTACGTACGAGGTATGTGGTGGTAAAACCCTTTTTTTCTGTATAGGAGTCGTTTGTGAGAGCAAAGAACTGGGTAAAGGAGCTTCAGAGGCAGGCGAGTCCAAACATTGTCATCGCTCTGTCTGGAAACAAGGCTGACCTTGCCAACAAGAGAGCTGTAGATGTGCAGGTGGGTACTGAAGCATTACAGGTGTGTGGGTGTGTGTGGGTGCGAAACACGCAACAAAAGTTGGAGCAACGTTAATGTAAGATTGTTTACAGAATGTCCCAAAGTGATTGGAAGCATGTGAGGTGTTATCGTTGAATATAAAGCTTGTAAAAGTTCACTAAAGGCTCAGTCTTTGCAAGGAAACCACGACGGCCGGTTGTGCCGAAACACATGAGCGGATTTTTAGTCCGTTCAAAAGGAGCCTTTCTCGATGCAAGAGTGTAGAGAATCCAAGCCTTTCAGCATCTACGGTACATAACTTTATAAAAAGGTTCAGGAAGTTTTGAACACCTCGAGTGCATAAAGGATTTCAACCGCTGTTGTATGTCCTTTAGCTTTTGAGTTCTCGGACAGCACTACCTGAGAAACCGTCATGCTGTTGTGACTAATAGGCTCCGGGGTACTCGGAAAACTGGTGTCGCTTCAGGGTCCGCTTCCGTGGAAAGCCTGATCCGCCATTGTGTGGAGTTTAGTCCTTGAGGTTTTAAGGCTGTAGGTGATGGTGGAACGGAAAGGGCGTGAAGATGTCCGAGTAGTGAGGAGATCCTTGAGGTAGGTGGGGGCAGTACCATGTATACACTGGTGGGTGAGGAGTGAGACCTTGTATTCAATGCGGAGTGAGACAGGGAGCCAGTGGCGTGTCTTGAGAATGGGAGTAACGTGGTTGAATTTCCGCACCCTCGTCAGGATCCTAGCAGCGATAGGAAAGGGCTAAGGGTCGAACAGGGACGTCTTAGCTGTGCTAGGACTGGAACCTTCTAATTAGTAACCCAGAGCCTTAACCGTAGACCCACCACTGCCCTATATCAGTGTCCTTATGCTCATGTCCATTTAAATGTACTAACTGTGTACTTGATCACAGTCCAAGGTGTATCCCGTGATCATGGAAAAGGTGCACAGTGCATCTGAAGAGTTAAATTGTCGTCCTACATTGAGCAAAGAAAACTCTAATGAGGTTATGAAATGATTGGAATTGGGTTAAGAACTGTTCCAACAACATTTATTAAAGCCTGGAAAGATCACTCTGTAAAGTCAGGTTGTAAGACATGGACAGGAGAACTCGCGGCTATGTTTAATAGTTAAAGTAAGAGTGTTTGTATGTTCACAGTGTGATAAGAACTACACCGCTGTTCAGTCTTGTTGGTAAGAATGAATGGAATAAACAGCGTTGATTTGCTAGGGAGACTCTGGTGCAATGGAAATGGTCATGTGATCTGATGAGTCCAGATTTACCCCTTTCCAGAGCAATGGGATTTTCCGGGTAAGCCTGTGGTTGTTATGATATGGGCTTGTTTTAATTGGACAGGACAGGGCTCCCCAACATTGTGCTTATAATTCAGTTGATGACCTGATTGTAATAAATTACCAGGTTATCCCATCAATGGAGGTTTTCTTCCCCGATGACAAATTTAAAATTCATTACTTTTCAAAATGATTAGTTTAATCATGTTCCTTATGCACTATACTGGTTGCTGCCTTAATTTAATATTTGTAGTAGTATCAGGCAAATTAATACTCCAGCCAGTGTAATGCATAATACTAAGAGTATAATGATGTTCTGCGGATCTGAGTACATTAATGTAAACAATCTCAGGGGTTCCTTGAGACACCTGCAGTCGCTGCACATCGGTGTTAACGAACTAATATCGTTAGGGAATTGGTAATGCGGATGCCCTATGGTGGTCAGCCGGTCTGTGCGTCCCCATTGTTATTCTTTTAACGATAATAAAATGGTTTTAATAATAATAAAAATGGTTGGAAATAGGACTTTATATTTAATGGGGACCCAGTACAGTGTGCATAAGGTAGAGGTGATCTGCTTGCATGTATTGATTCTAGTAAGGACACTTGCAGTAATCTGGACTACCTGTAGCTTGTTTATGCACCTGTTTGACTGTAACGCATTACAGTAATCTAATCTCGATGGTAACAAAAGCGTCAACAGGTTTTTCTGCATCATGCAGTGACATCATATTTCTTATTTTAGCAATATTCCAGCGATGAAAGAAGGCTTTCTGAGTAATAATTACATGAGCTTCAAATGAAAGACTGGGCTCAATAATCACACCAAGGTCCTTTACTGCTGCGTATGTTGAAACTGAAACACCATCCAAAGTTACTACCTGATCAGAAACTTTATTTCCAGCTGCCTGAGGTCCAAGCACAAGTACTTCTGTCTGTTTAGAATTTAATAAGTAGTAGTTACTAAGCATCCAGTGTCTAGTTTCCTTTGCATATTTCTAAACATTATTAAGCTGGTGTGTCTTATCTGGCTTTGCTGAAGAATACAACTGTGAGTCATCAGCATAACTGTGTGAGCTTATACCATGAACACAAGTATTTACCAGAAGGAGGATATATACCAAAAAAAGCAGTGAGCATAGCACTGAATCTTTGGAACACCAAATTTAATACCCTCAAAGAAATCACCATTTACATCTATCTGATAACATTTAGTCAAATAAGGTCTTAACCAGGTGAGGGCCCAACTCTAACTGCCCGAGCTGTTTTTTTCTATCAAGGAGAATGGTACGATTAGTGCCAAACGCTGCATTTCGGTAAAGCAACACAAGCAAGCAGACAAAGCCCTAGTCAGAGGCCAGCAGTAGTTCATTTACCCCTTTAAGGAGTGCTGACTCTGTTATAATGAGACCTAAATATTTTTGCTCCTACATAAATATGGAAGTTCTTTAAGATCTTGGAGATAAAGGCTGAGGTTTGACACTGGTCTATATTTGGACTGCTGACGGAATGAGGTCAGGTTTTTTATCGGAGGTTTGATGACTGCTATTTTAAAGGATTCAGGTACATAACCAGTGTTAAGGGAAGAATTAATTACATTTAATAAAGGGTTAATCACTTCTAGTAGTATCAGTTTAAAGGAGCATGTAGGTACTGGATCTAGCACACAGCTTAATGAGACAATTAATGAGATCAGTTTGATCTCTTGAAGGGAACTAAAACACTAGTTGCTGAGCTGATGGCGGTGGATTATTTACCGGGTTAGTTACTGAAACGTCTGACTAGGTTTAGCGAATTAATTTTTGTGCCTGATTATCTACAATTTTAACATGTTGATGGTGTGGATGTTTTATTATTTTTTTTATTCCTAGTTAATTTAGCCCCAGACCAAAATCTATATCGATATCAACAGCTATTCGAGAAAGCATCAGCGTCATCTCTATGTAAGACCACAGAATCTTCCAAATGAAATTTCGACTTTTGTTATTTCAAGATTTCAAAAATCTACTTGGAACCCCTCTGGAAATGACACCTTTTCAAAAATATCAAATATCCAAACAGGAAAATCTCAACTAAACGTACCCTTAACTGAATACAACGAAAGTACTCCAGTTAGCTCTGAAGCCCACACTGTTTTCAGAGTACTTGGACATCCATCAGTTCAGTGACCATAACCTACATGCCTACATCACCACGTCGTATCGGGGCCGGCGTTTATTACAGCAGTGGACATTGCCTTCGCTAATTTCCACACCTCTGTAAAGTTACTCCTGGTAACCTCTGACTGTCAAAGTTGTCTTTAACTCCAGGCTGAGTAACTATCTTGGAGAACCTGCGCTCGCTTAAGAACCTGCTATGTCCTGCACTGTGGCTCCCGGCAGTTACCCACCTAAGGTCCTAACTCATTTCACGTACCTTAAAATAGAGTCTCCTGTAACCGAAGCTCTTACAGCTTTCTTAGCAGGTGGAGTACCGATTTGTTTGACAGTGAAGCAAAGATGAGTGGTGCTCCCGTACGTGAGCATCAGCATTAGCTTTGGCTTTAGAAGTAAGTCGCAGCTTTGTCACCTACCTGCCCCACCGTCATAAAATGCACCAAAGGCTCCCTGACTTGCCTCTGCAGAAACATCTCTACTCTCATTCTCATTAGCTCCCTCGAAAGTCTGGATGCGCACCTCCTAATGCTATAATCTTCTTTGCCACAGAGCTAACTAGTGCAGAGTTATCACAGATAAAAGTATTGCTAATGACTGAGGAAGAATTGCTAAACTTCCTGCACTCAGCACACTGAACGAGCTGAATTCTAACTGTGATGCTAAAAATAAACCTTGGCTAAATGTTTGTTAGAAATTATCTGCTGAATCACTTCACTAGCTGCCTTGAGATGGAGAAAAAGAGTATTCTTTGTAGAAAAAAAAGTATTTATTAAATAAAAAAACCTGCTGCAAAAAGAAAAAGGAAAAACAGGAAATGTAATTCCTTGGAGTAGGGGGAAAAGACGCCAGGTTAAAGCAGAGATAACCAGCAGCCGTCACTCATTTCTCAAACAGGAACCTGATGTCGCCAGGCGTCAGTTATGCACTGTGTTGTAAACTGAACATGCTTATGCATTCTGGTAGGGAAAGTGTCGCGTACCAACATTTCACTATGACCTTGACCTTAACCTTGACTTTTGACCTCCCTCAAAATGAAGTTTGTCCATGCCATATTTTCTGTATTGTTGGCCTAAGAATAGTCCAGACAAAGCATAATTCTATATCTTGAGAAGGGGGGGGCACATACCGATAGTAGGCCGTTGTGACTTTGACCTTTGACCCCACTTATAAGAGAATGTTTGTCTAGGTGATATTTTCTATATGATTGCCCTCACATATACAAAGCTAGTTACAGTTATACGTTTTGGGAAGAGGAAGTGTTATGTACCAATGTTAGGTCATTGTGACCTTCAGCTTTGACCTTACTTGAAAGAAAAAATCTTGTCCAGGCCATGTTTTCTATATGGTTGATCTTGCAACATATAACAAACATACAACAACCTATACGACATATAACAAACTAGGTATACTTATACATGTTAGGAAGTTCAAGTGTCGGATTCCATTGTTAAGTCACTCTGACTTTCACCTTGACCTTTGACACCCCCCCTACACACACACACACACACACACACACCCCTGTGGAAAAAAACAATAAATCTTATCCAGACCATATTTTCTATGTGCTTATTCTCACACAGACCAAATTAGGTAAACATGTACATCTTGAAGAGGGAATTCTGCGAGCCAACATTAGGTCACTGTAATTTGACCTTTTGACCTCATTTTAAAGAAAACAGCTTCTCCAGCCCATATTTTCAATATGTAGAGCATTAGGTTTGGCCAGGTTACTCGCTTCAAGGTTAAGCTTATGGTTAACAGGTATAGTTGCATTTGATAAGTTGAAAGTTACTGCCCAAAAAGGGTAAATGTAACCTTTAACCTTTACGCCACACCTTGAAGCCAATGGGAAGGCACAGTGTTCATGCAGAGTGTCTTTTTGAAATTCTGGTGTATATATTTTGAGTGTCTGTGTAAATCAGCCAGAGTGAGGTCACGGTTGCCACCTCAATAGTATCTAGTTAGTACTTGGTATAATTCGGTGAACACTGTCCATGTGCTAGGCACATAATGTATGTTAAATCTCTCACACTGGCTCTCCCGTTTTGAGCAGAATTAAGGCACACAGTTGGCTTCTCCATTCTGTTTAATGTGAACGTAAACATGTGCCCTTGACCTGTCTCTGCAGTCTGCTTCTAAAACATCATTGGCTCTCTCTTTCTCTCTCTCTCTCACTCTCTCTCGCTTTCTCTCTCTCTTTCCCTCTCTCTCTCGCTTTCTCTCTCTCTTTCCCTCTCTCTCTCGCTTTCTC
>JBCNYG010000011.1:541316-560005 GCA_039654305.1 Porochilus rendahli | reverse complement strand
AGTCTATAGGACAGTAGAGATGAGTCTATAGGACAGTAGAGATGAGTCTATAGGACAGTAGAGATGAGTCTATAGGATAGTAGAGATGAGTCTATAGGACAGTAGAGACGAGTCTTTTTTTGTAGTGAAAAGAGATGTTGGTCAACCGCCATAAAACAACACAGAAGAAGGAGGAGGACCATGATTATTAAAGTGAGTTTTAAACTTGCTTACAAACCAAAAACTGGTTCCGGATTAATCTGAAATTTTATCACCCCTGCAACTAGGAACTTGCTGAAATAAATATATTTTAAAGTGTTTACAATAAAGTAATACTGTAAAGTGGTAAAATTACACCTTTTTTCTGGTAATTATTAAAACAGATCATTCAAATCTAGCACGTTATGTTGATTTCTAAGCAGCCTTTGTTGGTGAGAAGTCATAAAGGTGAATTTTTTGACATTTTTTAATAACGTTTTCTACCATTTTTTCTTTTTATAATTTAAAGATTCATAGAATTTCGGCAAAAGCGCTCTCCATGGTGCAGGCTACCACCGTGCAACATAAAAAAAAAAAAATACCCTAAGCCGTTTTTGTGTAATTACAATAACATCACAAAAGAAAAGGTGTAAACGATACAGCTCTTCATACTTCCATGTGAGTAAATCTGATTTACGATAATCTGTGCAACATGTGAGTGATAAAAATATCATTCAGCCATACGTTCAGTATCGTACAAACCGTATGCTGTGGGTAGACTCCAGGCTGTTGACTCGGGTATTGTCCACTAGGGGGCGCACTTTGGGGAGGGTACTGATTAACATACGGTTCATGTCTGCAGAAAAGGAAGTATAGTTTTTTTAAAAACTCTGAGCATAAGAACATTTACAGATGCAATCCACGTAACGTTATGTTAACCTTTGCTGCTGTGGATTAGGTGAATACATCCCGGAGTCAGCTCCCGACGGCATGCTGTTTGGCTGTGGCGCACTAGGACCGATACTGCCGTCTGGACTCATGCCTGGTTCTTGCCTGTAAACACATACTGAAGGGTAAACATTCCTGATCATCTTAAAGAAAAAAACAACAACAAAAAAAAAAAAAACAACGCAGCTTTTAATTAGTTCGTAACGTATCGCATAACAAATCACACTGACGTACACGGCACTTTGCTGTTCGTACACGGCTCATAAAGCGAAGTGGTAAAGAGACTCGGGTACATTTCACCCTCAACTTACAGACAGGAACCAGGCTTGGGTCCAGGAGGTATGGTGTTTAACTGTGGGGCTCCAGGACCCATAATTCCCTCTGGACTCCTGGTCTGGCTCTTGTTTGTAAGGACGTATTGAAGGGTATATTTTAAAATTCTACAGCCCCGTTTAAGAGTTTTAAAAACCCTTTTTAGATTGTTGTTGTTTTGTCTTCTCTTTCAAGTACACCAAACAAAAGGATAGTATCATAGTCAGGATTAATGTGAGGCGTTTTGAGCACACTACAGAAGCGTCAGAGAGAAACTCAGCCAGTAGCAGGTACCTCCGGTCGTATCCTGGTCCGTACAGTCCGTACTGCTGCCTGTGAGCTAACGGCATGTTCCCTATCGGTCCTGGAGGGCCTCGGTTATACTGTTCACTCATTCCGCTGCTGGGGCCTTGTCCCGGATTCATGAACTGCTCACCAGCTGAACGTAGAGATGAGCAATAAAATAACATTACTAACTTTTAATGCTAAAATGAAAAATCTTATTAATTACAATTACACCGCGGCGAATAATTGATTTAGTATATACGACATGGGAACATAAGGAATGCACAGTGGTGACACGATATCTTTGACGTCTTTTAAACCCATTTAAAGTTTAAATTAAGTGTTTTTTTTATAACCATGAAGGTCATATTGCTTTATATTTATTGGGATGAAATTTTGCCACTGATTTCAGAATTGGTGACTTTGGCGTACCAAGTTTAATCCAACATTTTGATTCAGTCCTATCATAATATCATTAATAAATATAACTTATTAATGTAAAAAGCAAATATCATTAACTCAAAAAGATTTTCTTTTTTCTGATTGGTGGAAAGCCACCTGCGGATTACAGGTAATCTTCTACTAGATGAATAGACAGGTTACACCTTGCTGCAGATTGCTGAAGAACTGCGCTGGGCTGTATATTTATGGTGTGTGAGCAGAGGGACGGTGAACTCCGGCTGCATAAATATTGAGAAAATAAAATGAATCGGGGCCACAGTGCTTCGGACATGGCGGAACTGTCTGCGTGGGGGTGTAGCCCATCTATCTTATGATACAGATCTGTGCCCAAACACCCCCCCCACCCCCACCCACAATGAACAAATTGGTTCTTACCCTCAAATATTCCATATTTTGTTGCTTTGCGTGTCTAAAATGAACCGGAAATGGTGCTAGCTATACATCATGCTAACCTTATAGCACTCACTGATGCTAACTAGCAACATATGTCATAGTGGTCTACTTTAAAAACACACTTCATCCTCGATTTCCCGGACTATCAGGGGGAATCGGCGGTCCGGGAACCTCAAAAGTCTGGCAGTCGCTAATGTCTGGTGTCCCTACCCTTTCCCGGACATTTACCGTAATCAGTCCGGCAATCACCGTTATTCAGCAGCAGTCCCGGTCTTTTACACACTTATCCAACACGCAATAACCAATATTGTGTTTCCACAAACTTAAGGAGCGAATCAGCACAATCTTTTATCACATTCATTTTAAATGTGGGCTGTGGCTCGTCGTCACCGTCCTCACTTTCCCTTTCCCTTCGCTCTCCCGTCACTGATGTCACGATCTGTTCATCGGACATTATTTCGTGTCCCTCTGCTGCTTCATTTTCAGTCATCCAGTCGGACAGGGCCGGAGAGGAGGGAACCCGGATTCCCGGATTTGTCTGAGCAGTTTCCTATCAATACGAAATAATGTCCAGCGCCGGATTTTGTACGGGAAATCCAGGAAATAGGGGTACGGGAAATCGAGGGTGAAGTGTATTTTGAATGATTAATAAAACAAGAACCAATCGTTGTGCCCCTCCCATGTCGCATATAGAAACATCAATGATTGTGAAACTGATGGATGTTGGGAATATCAGAGGTGCTTTATTTCCAAACATAAAGCGAGGTGAGTGTGATTCAGGTGCTGGGCATGGAGCTTTTGGGGATCATTTGATTGCTGTGATCAGGCACATAAAGGAACAGGCTTAGTCATTAGGGATGTACAAGACTTAGGAAATATTTAAAATCATGTTTACATTCAAAACCAACTCTGTTCGCTTGACAGAGTTTTTTTCTGGCAATATCAATTTAAGAAAGTGCGATACAAATAAAACTGAACTGAAGGTCATTTACCGGACCCAGAATTCTCACCTTTCCTCATGCCACTAAAAGGGTCCTTATTAGGCTCAAATGGACCCAAGCGACCCATTACATCAGGTGGGCCTCCCATTCCGGGCTGAAAGTTAGAGTTAGGCGTCACCGAGTTCCGTCGAACGAAAGCAGGGTCTCCGCCATCGGCAAATGGGTCTTGAACATTCACACTGCTCCTGCATGACGATTAAACAGAAGAGTCTGTTGCTTTATACACAGCACCAATTATCTTCTTTAATACACAGCTGTGGACCAGACTCATTCACAGTTTGGACCTACCGCACACCAGGCACAGGGGGCAGCTGGCTGTGGGGTGTTGATGCAGGGGTGGGAGGTTTCAGATCGTTTCCTTCAGCCATGGAGCTGCTGGTCGACTGTGGAGTCTGAGGACCCTGTAAAGATCCAGAGCCCGCTGGAGAAGGATACAGAAAGGCCAGTTAGAACTACAGACAGCTGTCCACGAACGCTACGAAAGGCCAGTTAGAACTACAGACAGCTGTCCACGAACGCTACTTTCACCCTATAATGAAAAATTACTAGTCAACAGAGGGGACGCCACAGTGCGCACGGGCTGGACACGAGGTCTTTAGCTCAGACTGAGCCGAAACCGAGACCAAGGGCCGAGATGTCTCTGTACAGACGAGGTTATTATATTGATTCCTGGAGCTTTTACTCTTTTCATTCCTGCTGGAAAGCTGGGTTCCTCTGAAGGATGAAGGTTAGCCGAAGGCTAGAAAAGCGCTTTCCTAGCTTTCGGCATGTTTTCCCTCCCGTGATGAAAAGCTTTTCGACGAGCAGGGAGTCTTCCCCTGAAGCACACAGCGCTAGCAGGCGTTGGATATGCCCCGTTCAGGAGTACGCGACGTATTGACCAATCAGACTGCGTGCACAGGCTTTGCCATATAATAAATACTGCACATTTTACAAGACATTTATATCTCCGTGTCAGCTAACATAAAGCTGGCTTTCCTGCCGATCCAAAATTGTTCTTCATTAATAATATTCATTTACCGTACAGGTTCTACCTATAAAGAAAACAACGAGGGCTTCAGACACAACGTACTTATAGTACATTAGCAGTGTGTGTTATTTGGTTTTACAGCCTGGGAGAAATATCTCTCCGAAAAATAAATCAAACAACAAAAGAAACAATATTTTCATTTTTATACACGTACATCATAATGTTTGAACATCCCGAGGGGAGGATGTGCACTGACCTGGAGAGGGTGGCTGTACCTTTGCCTGGTTCTTTTTGGGGTTGTTGTTTACTATGTCAGGAGGTGGGTCCTCACCACGTTCAATCTTGTACTCGAAGGCGTACAGAAACTGAATGTATTGCTTCTTTAATGAGCTGGCTGCACTGCTAGACGTCCCGACATTCAGGTTTGTCGATAACTCCCTCCACTTTTTGTTCTTATTCACCTGGAAAACAGAGGAGGCGTGATGGTGAAAGCTACACCGGCAACATGGAAAGAGTGAAATCGATCCAAGAAAAAAGGGCGGGGGTATGCTTTTTTTGTTACCATAGAGCACGATTTGTCAAATTTCCCACTTTTTAACAGCGACACACACCTGTTGGTGATGCATCCTACTCAACCGTAGGTATTCTTATCACTACTGCAGAGCGCCACGATATTGATGAAATGTTCAAAAATATGGTGTAGCATTGTAGCGCATTTTTAATTCGTATATCTCCTGTGGAGCTGTTCTGGTGCGTCTTATAGGCATCTTATTCATGCCGTGCCGTTTCGTATTCGCCCCAAGATGTACGCCAAGCCATGACTTCATTACGGTACTGATAAGAAAACACTTGTGAGAAAGCACTAGAAGAAGCCAAGTTGTATCACGTCGGTTGTTTGTGGTGAGAGACGCATCAAAGTACACACAGACATGAAAAAGATTTTTTCATAGTCTAAATATATATTTATATAAAAACATTGTTTATGTTTGCTTTTCCAAAAAACAGTTTTTTGCTATGTAGAAAAAAGAAAGTAAAAGAAAGAAAAGAAAAGTCCTGTGTCGAATGTTTGTTTACGTGACATCGACCTATGGGGTAAGCCGCAAGCATTTCCTTTTATTAGTGACTTGCAGAATCAGCCAATGAGAATGCGTTTTAGTGTGCAGCCAGTTGCAACATTATATTTCTAACTTGTATTTCTAACATTCTATTTGTTTTTTTATTCTTTGGGCCAGTGACATGGAGGATAATCTAGACTGTGCACCGCCCCCCTCTCTATAGGGGGTAACTGGCTTAACTTGGTGTGGTGTGCATTCTTGTTATATACATTTACAGAATTGGGGAGACGCTCTTATCCAGTGCGACTTACAATTATCATTTTTATACAACTGAGCAACTGAGGGTTTAGAGCCTTGCTCAAGGGCCCAACAGTGGTGAAAGAGGGGATTGAACCGCTGACCTTCAGATTCGCCTTAACCACTAATTCATCAATATTTCTGTGTTAAAACGGTTGAGTCTTGTTGCACTGTCCGCTGTGAAAACCTGCAGCCGGTCTCATTGAAATGTCTTTTCACCGGTACGTGTTTTTTATTTTTTGTACAGCCGGAGTCATGCTGATATTTATGGATAGTTGCATAGTGTTCCAGGCACAGGCAATTAATAATATAGACTACAGCTGTCTTAAGGAAGTACAAGCTGATCTGTACAACACATAGTGTCCCTATGAGCCAAGGTCATAAGATATTACAAGAGCTAGCTGGGCAGAAAAAGCTGTCAGAAGGTTTGGGTCATTTTAAAAGATACTACAATGATTGTGCTTGCAGCATGTGGTGCTTATTAAAATGTATTTAAGTTGAATGATGTATATACCTTACTTTTACTCTACAGTTCGACTATAAGCAACTTATTGTGAACGTTTACACCGAATAAAAATGTTTTTGGACACCTGAGTTCTGACAAATTAATTCATGGTATTTGGGGTATGACCTGTACTCGCTTAAAAAAAAAATGCAGACCTACCAACCCAATTTTTTCTGAGCCTGTTAGGGGAAACACAGCATTTTCTAGGCTTAGATAAAAACCGAAATCTAACAGACTCACTGTCAGAGTTTTGGGATGGTTACATTTCCTCACCCCCTCACCTAATCTTTTACAGTTTTTATTTGTTTCCCTCTTTTTGAGACCAAAATCCACTGTTTTAGCTTTGGAGTGAAGTGCAACAGCTGGTTAAAGCCCAACAATACTCATCGCCCCAAAACAACCTATAATGAAGCATGGTGCAGGCAGCATCGTGTTGTGTAAAAGTATTTTTTCAGCATGCACCGATGTTATTATGCATTATTCGTGCTTAAATACAGGGAAGTTGAGTAGAAAACCTCGTCTTTGAGATTGGATACAGAACAACAGATCTGGTTTATCTGCTTCATGAAAGTATTCTGCCTCCTTATTTTTCATTACACACCGAGTGAATAATATGCAAACATTTAACTGGCTAATAATAAAATGGATTCTATTTCAGTTTCTGGTTACATCATGAAAAAATGTATTGATGTATTAATCAACAGTATTTAAGTGAACAGTTTGGAGAATTATAAATGAAACTAAGATTTAAAAAATCTCCTAAACCTAATACACCTTGATTAGCAAATATGTACACTCACCTGTGCAAAGCCACCGATATCTTTAACGGACATGTAGAGACGATAGAGGTCGAGAGGCTTATGGCCCACTGCTGGCAGGTTGGTCATACCCATGGCTTTCTCCTCAGCAAAGCCCAGATAACGGTCCACCCACATCTTCCGGTCCGGCTCGGCTCCCAGCTCATACAGCCGAGTTATTTTCTCATTTGTCGTTGTGGATGAATTCGACTTCTACAGCAACAGTAAAAGGAACAAAACAAGACAAGCAACATTCGCAAGCCATCATCAGGAAAAAGTGGGGAATGAAGGTCGGACGTAATGTTACGTACTCCAACACTACGTAACTACGCAAGTTTTCATTCAAAAGAAATATTCAGAGTTTTTGAATCCCTTGTTTGTTAAAGCCCTTGACTCAAGCGCATGTCTTGTTACTTCTCCAGTTCATTTAAACACTTACACTCCTTCTCACCTTTTTGGACTCAGGTTTAGGAGTCCCGTCGACTTTATTATTCACCTTCTGGTTTTGGTTAAGCTTATCCATGCCAAACTCGGGGCTTGGAGCCATGCCTGGAAGACAGAAAGAAGTATTTGTGTCATTCATTCATTTTCTAAGCCGCTTAATCCTAATTAGGGTCGCGGGGAGGCCGGCACCCATTTCAGCTGACTCTGGGCGAGGTACACCCTGGACAGCTCGCCAGGCCTTCGGCAGGGTAACACACACACAACCATTCACACTCACTCAGGGGTGATCTGGAACAGCCAATTAGCCTACTGTGCATGTTTCTGGACTGGGGGAGGAAACTGAAGAAACCAACCCAAGCACGGGGAGAAAATGCAACCTCCACACAGAAACACCGCGAGCCCGAGCGTCAAACCCAGACCTTCACGCCGTGAGGCAGACGTGCTGACCACGGTGCCACCGCGGCGCCCTATTATTTGTGTATTACACGCAATTAGATTTTATAATTCATGCGGAAGTCTTTACAGAATACCATTTCAGGGTAAATGGAAGTGTTAAAGAGTAAATCTGGAGACAGGATCTTCATCATGCTACACTTCGGGCTTGTTCCACAACTTATCTTACTTCCTGTCCGACTTAATAAATGGAAGTCTGCGCAGAACTGGATGATCCTAAACATAGCTTTAGCTTCTCAAGCGCCGGTTTTATTCGGGTGTAAAAGATGACGGGTGATTTTTGTAAACTAGCGTGTCTGCTGCTCACCTGCTGTGTTGTTAATCACGTTTCCTGCCATTGGATACGGCCCTGCCTGGTTCATCATCCCATGCATGCTGTTCATGGGTGGCGCATATGGAGACCCAGCTCCCATCATCCCCTGGGTCATACTGGGATAACCAGGAGGCCTGGGGAGAGTAAGGTAGCCAGTTGAATAAAACCAACCCTGGGGTGTGTGTGTGTGTGTGTGTGTGTGTGTGTGTGTGTGTGTGTGTGTGTGTGTGTGTGTGTGTGTATTACAGTGTGTAAACCTTTCAGGCATATGATTTATGTCATAAATGGTAATAACACATCCCCTGTTTTGGACTGCATCATGGATTATTTGATCACACTGCCATGGCAACACTGTTTAAAATAGCAACTCATTCTCACTCATTTGCCGAACAATAACAATCTTCCAAAAACTGATCATCACAAATGGGTAGGCATCAGGTTGACTAAATGTAATATGAAGCTGATCCATGGAAACAGCATTCACAAGACTGATTTATAATCTACCTGCTGTTGCCAGACGATGGTGGTGTGTATGTTACTACACCTCTTTACTCAACACTGTAAGATTTGGATAGGACATCCAGGAGAAAAAAAAAAAAAAAGACTTTCATTTGTCTATTGTCTTACTCAGGCTGGCTAGAAAAATTTTCCGGTTTCTCATCAGCGCCCGCACCCAGAAATTAGCGCCGCATCAAATTATTTTATTTTATTGTATTTTTAAACTACACCCAAAAAAAAAATAATACTAATTATATATGTGTATATACACACACATTATATATATATATATATAAACCATGTGCCACATTTAGGTTTAAAAAGTTCCAATGAGAAACCTAGATTTTTTTTTCTTCTATCCTACCCTTAAAGCACTAAATTATTCCTGAGTCATCAGGTGATCCACGCAACTGCCATTTCTACCCCAACTTCAGTAGTAGTTCAAAGAACATCATATTTTTCTTTTCTTTTTTTTGTTTATTGTTCAACAAGTTTGCACTGAATTATTCAGTTATTTATTTATTTATTTATTTATTTTTTACACAAAGTTAAAGACTGCCTATGAAGGAGTCCATTCACTTCCCAGGTTTATTTACTAAAGAAAAAAACCCCATTGTGGTCTCTTTGAAATAAAATGAAATCAGACACATTGTCTTTCTGAAACCATTTGTTTACTCCTATACGCAAGTGTCAATTCAACATTAATAACATCTTTTTCATTTCTCTCGATTTCTTCTGGCTCTTTACACTTGATCTCATACTCTTCCACGTTCTCAATCGGTTTAACTTGCCAAGTTATCAAGTTTACTCGGTTCCTCACCTGTTGTTATTGTTATTTTAAACAGACACAGACCCAAAACAAGATGTAAAAAGCGGGAAATAACAGATACTAATCCCGTGAATGGCGATGGTTTCACCAGGAAACCTTTACATTCATCCAAAATGAACTGAAAGTTAAAGATAAAACACATTGGCTATTTAGAGAAAACAGGCACCTTTAAGTAGCTTGGCAGCATGAATGCAGGGTAACACTACCTTTTTCTTACAATCACCATGAACTTATGACACTGTCACACAAACTGACACAGCGTATGGTTGAGTACCTTACAATATACATCCTTTTCGGTAAGACCACGTACCTGTGTATGGAGTTAGATATACCATGGTGCATGCCTGCTGAGGCTGGATCTTGAGGTTTCCTGTTCATGCCAGGTGGAGGGCACATGCCTGAGGCCACCTGTGGTGGAATACCAGCCACGTTGGGACTCATGCCGGGAGCATACGGCCTTGAGCCCATCTGCCCTGGAGCCATGCGGCCAGGGGGAATACCGCCATATGCACCCCCTGCTCCCTGTCCTGACATGTGATTCAAAGGGCTGCCCATGTTTGGACCACCAGGATAGTTAGTGCCAGACATGCCACCATAACCCGGCTGCCTCGGGTAGCCTGTGAGAAAGAAAGTAACCCAGGAAGTTTTTAAAAAGACAACAGCCATATATTGTCCCCTTCTTTTAAACAGAAAGGAGACAGACAGAAGCCACGGTGACAAAGTTCTTGCAAAACAGACCTTAGTGTCTGGAGTAAACTTAAAAGTAAAATTTGAAACGCAGCTTCACCATGAACACCATTACAGCTGACTGAGCAACGACAAGCTTACAATACAGGTCTCGGTGGGTTACGGTCACCGGTACCTTGATTTCTGACCCATGACCTCCAAAATCTAATCAGTTCATCCTTGAGTTTATGTGGACATTTGTGCACAGTTTGAAGAAAAGGCCTCAAAGTATTCTTGAGATATCATGTTCACAATAACAGCCTGGACGGATGGACAACTCGAAAACATGGCGAGCCCTGGGGAGCATGGGGGGCGGAACAATTTATCACTCGAATGGGAGAGAAATATTAGGGTTGCAGACTGTTGACGTGGTAATTGAAATGAGCAGCCATGTTTCTGGGGCCCCTTTGTGAGTAACAATTTGGAAAGGACGCTTGTTTTTAATTGGTTGGTGTTGAGCCTGTGGAAGGAAAAGGTACGTTATAAGAGCCTGCATCCACACCAGCACGGAGATCTCTGCAACTGTTAACTGTCAAAACAGGGAATCCGCTCACACCTTCCCGAAAATGGGTGGCAGGTAAACATAACATACATCGACAGAGTGTGCCACACGGACGGGACATCGTGACCGAGAGACGTGGAGTGCAGCCTCTGGTAGAGAATAACATAACATTACATGGGAAAGCCATAATATATACACATGTCTCAATGGCAACCGAAGAGCCCACTTGAGACAGTAAAGAATTTAAGAACACAAACAGAACAGACAAATTATATTCAGCAAAGCCTTCTACATGAACCGCACTCTCAACCCAGGCTCCCGAAGCTGAACTCTCAACATGCTTCTGCAAATATGATATAAATTCGTAAACAAACAAAGTGTACGTTAATATTGGGCTTTTCAACTTCAGTGGCACCGCAGTGTGTAGACTGTAAGGTCCAGGTATTACCTTGAGGAACGTACTGTCCTCCCTGTGGCCCGTAACTGCCCATAGAGTTGTTCTGAGGATAATGACCCATCCCAGCATGCACTTGGCCTCCAGATGGCGGGCGCGGGGACAAGGCAGATGCAGGCTGAGGAGAGCTGTAAGGAGGCATCTGTGCGTTCCGCATGTAGACTACGAAGGGGAAAAACATAATTTAATTAAAATAAGGTGGCAGGTACTCTACATTTAGAGCTCCTTTTTTTTTTATTTCTTTTTTAATTGATACGAAATTCCATCGATCAGAAATACAGTTTAGATATTGTTAATGTTGTGCGTGACTACAAAAGCCAGAAGCAAGTGATTCTTAAATATTTAAAAAGGCATTTAATAAAGGCCCATTTCCACCACCATCGTTAGAAAACCCTTGTGCCGGTACGTTTATCACAGCTGGAACATCACGGTGCTGTTTACTGAAGCGACCAGAGGAGCACTCAGAGTGCACGAGAGCCATGTGCTTGTCCTACGATATGCAGACTCTTATACGGTTTCCTTCACTATCCTTCGACCCCGAGTTACTCATGGACCATATTTGCACTTTAAATCCTGTGGCTTGATGGAACACTGAAGTTCAAAAATAATTGTGTCATCTGAAAGCGTGAACATGGTTCCCTATCTGTCCCTCGTTGTATCTATGGGTCTATGTCACAATGTTACTTAGAAATAAGCATTAGAATTCCATCTTCAAAATTCTGTGACCTTGCTCTGACCTTCACCTTTGACCTGTGAGGGAAAGAGCTACTGAAACTTTTAAACCTCGAGCATCAGTAGTGAATGCATTGATTATTTTAAAATGTTTTAACATTTTTAGCATGTGGACACATTGCTGTTCTCAGAGCGAATGGAAAGGAAACCCTTCCAAACTCTCCCGTTACACCGAAAATGTGTACCTTCTTCATTAGGTGGTTTTTACTTACATTTTCAAAGCTGCAATCTGCTAAAAACTGTTTGATAGTTTGCATTAGTCGGTTTTAAAAGGCTGCCATATGTACTCCGTTTCACTGATTAGTGTGCGACATCACAAGAATAAAACGTGAACGTGTCATTTCATATAACGCAAGATAACGGCAAAAATAACGGTATACAGATATTAAACTACCAAATCAGATATAAACCAGTGACTGTCTGAAAAAAATATTACCAGGAACATTCGCACATCATACAGCTTGACATTTAAATATACCTCAGTGCTTCATAATGCAAAACACTACCGTGGTTACTGTTTCTTCCACCTTTGGGATTTATAACTTGTTTTTTTTCCGGCGTATTTTAATAGAAAGGGATATAACTTATGCACGCAAGCTTTTTCGTTTGGGTTTATTTCCACTCTTTAATAAGTGTGCCCTATTCCTTTAACAGAACAGCACAAACTTTATGTTTGTCTGGCTAGCATTCTGAAGCAAGTTATTTCAAGCAGACATCGTTTCTAACCTTCTCAATGTCAACTACATTTTCCATTTATTTCACAAACGAGAATAAAAGCAGATGTGTTTATTGAAAATGTGAATGAAAACCGGACTGCTTCCAAACAGCACTGTGCATTTCTACACGCACGGAGGTGAAGACTGACTTCCAGAAGTGTGATCTCATTGCCTTTTTCTCATGTTCGGTTGCAACACTGGTCTGTTTTTAGGAACACGGTTATTGACTCTTGTTTATTGATCTGTTGTTCTGCAGACTGCAGCGACCCATGCAGTCAACCCGCTAGATATTTTTGGATGCTGGATATTTTTATCACCACCACAGAGCTACTGACTCGCTGCTGTGTCTCGCGCTCTCTCTTTTTTTTAAGAATATTCTTAAAACACAACACCCGTGTCGTTACAAGGCCATGTCATTTATATATTACAGCGGGAGTTACAAAGAAGAGTTTTATACACAGACGTTTTCCAGTTATGGTATAATTTCCTGGTCTCCACAGTTCACCTAAAAAAAAAAAAAACATATCGATGTTTAAAAAATGTTTGTGTTTACGGCTAGCTCAAACGGCCCAAAACTCAAACATGCGCTAAGCTATTTATTTGAAAGCCGCGGTCGCTTAATATGGCTTTTCAAGGCTTTAACAACATCTATGGGTCAAAAAGGTGGAAAAAGCATCGTGTCTCCAATTTAAAACATCTTCATGGCACAGTGCTTGCGATCCAATCAGACTCTTAGTGGCGTATAAGGAATAAAATGCTGCTCATTAAAATATAATAAAATAAATACATAAATAATTCAAAATGGGTTCCTGTAAATACTCGGAAGGTAATGTGTGATAGACGAGCGTCGAGTTAAACGAGTTGCTTCATGCTACAGAAGCGAGTGTAAACGCCGGCTCTAATGAGCCAGTTGGCCCGGATGAAAAAGCCCAACAGACTTTACCTCATGGTCCGATATGCTGAGAAATGCTGTAGCATGCAGCAGGAAAAGGTGGCTACAGCTACACTGTCCGTCCCAAACTTCTCAGACAGAACAGAAAGGTGGTCCATCTCTTACGTTACCTCCAAGCGATGTAAAAATATCTACTGGACTTATAAAAGGTACAGCCAGCCAATAAACGGTTCAAAGCTTTCTACAGACTGCATTTACAAAGCACCGTTCCAAACCCTGAAACCCGAACCACGAGCTGGTCCCACGGTGCGCTTGCGAGCTCTGCCACATATTGCTTGCTAAACAGACGGCGATGTGGGAGGAGGGAAGAGGATGTGGAGCGTCTCTAACATGACTGACAGGAGACCCATTGAAACACTAACGAGCCTTCTGCACCATGAAATCCTCTTAGTTCCGTTTACACATCCTGAATGAGTTCAATCATTCCGCAAGCACTATGAATGAAAGCGATCGGAGAGAAATTCTGTACACTAGAAGAGAATATCCCACTCGGCCGTCATACCCTTCTCCGTAAAGATGGATGTCATCACCACGCCATGGCACAATCCGTTAAAATGCTCACGTGGATAAAATCTTTCTAGGAAATGCATCATCAGAGGTCTCTACACCACCTCTTTCTGACTCTGACTCTGATGTCGTGCTCAGTGTGGGGAATTTTATCGTGATTAAACTCGAATCTGATTATTAACCGATTATCAGGGTCTGGGTAAAGGTAGCTAGTGACAGAGTACATGTGCGGAGGTCACAGCTGGAAGCTTCAATATGCCGCCTTAAAACAGCAGATAGACAGAGAGACAGGCAGACAGACAGACAGCGAGAGAGACACAGAGAGAGAGAGGGACAGCGAGAGAGAGACAGAGAGAGACAGAGAGAGGCAAAGAGAGAGAGAGACAGAGAGAGAGACAGACAGAGAGAGACAAAGAGAAAGACAGACAGAGAGAGACCCAAAGAGAGAGAGAGTGACAGAGAGGCAAAGAGAGAGAAAGACAGAGAGAGACACAGAGACACAAAGACAGAGACAGAGAGAGACACAAAGAGAGAGAGAGAGAGAGAGACACAAAGAGAGAAAGAGAGGCAAAGAGAGAAAGACAGAGAGAGTGAGACAGAAAGAGAGAGACAGAGAGAGAGAGAGAGAGACAGAGAGAGAGAGAAAGACAGACAGAGAGTGAAACAGAGAGAGAGACACAGAAAGAGAGACAGAGAGAGAGACAGACAGACAAAGAGTGAGACAGAGAGACAGAGAGAGAGACAGATAGTGAGACAGATAGTGAGAGAGACAGATAGTGAGACAGAGAAAGAGAGAAAGACAGACAGAGTGAGACAGAGTGAGACAGAGAGAGGGGGAGACAGATAGTGAAACAGAGAGAGAGAGAGAGAGAGAAAGAGAAAGAGAGACAGAGAGTGAGACAGAGTGAGACAGAAAGAGAGAGACAGATAGTGAGACAGAGAAAGAGAGAGAGACAGATAGTGAGACAGAGAAAGAGAGAGAGAGAGAGAAAAGAAATGAGTACATGATACAGTGGTATTAGTAGTGTATTCCATATTATTTGTTATTATATGATATTGACATTATTTGGTCATTAATGGGTCGGGACCCCGGACATTAGCAACTGCTGGACTTTCGAGGTTCCTGGACAGTTTATTACTCTTCAATAATACCACCACCCATCATCCCCATCACCAAAAAAACAAAAAACACACACCATGGCATAGTGTTAGGCTCATAGAGACGTTTGTGGAAGCCTCACCTCTGTCCTGGCCCACAGCAGACTGGTTTATGGAAGAATGCAGGATTCCATCTGACTGAACGCTCGAAGGTCTCGGAGGCATCTGATTTCCTGAGAAGAGCAAAAGAGCAGTCGTAGTAAGTGCTACTACAATAATCAGTGACTTTAATTCACTCAAACCGCATCAGGAATGCCGGGGGCTATTCTCATACATGGGGTCAGAAACTTCGCCTGGCCTCCCATCGGTCTGGCAGGCCTGTCAGTGTTACTCTCGGACCGTACGCCAGCATGGGATGCACTCAGGTGAAAATGAACACTCCGGAGATGACGGACACTGGCTCTCAGTATCACTCGAAACGTGTGCCTCGGCGTGGAAGTTGCATTTATCTGTCAAAACTGGGAAGACAATATACTGTTCCAGCTCAACACGCAGCACAGCCTGGCTTTATAGTCCGGGAAGAGCTAAATTTAAACGATATTTTGGCAGAGCACAAAGACGTCGCTAGCAAGATTTACAGCAGTAGTGATACGGACACCGCGCCAGCCGAGGACAGCGAGCTTCGAGTTTTTTTAACCTCAGCGTCTGCTGACCTCGCTCGCACCGCACCAATCAGATACCAGCACCAGTACCCTGAATGTCACGGTTTACATCCGGGGCTTTGGATCTGTTCAACGCCTCATAACAGTGCCGCATTGTACATCACCCCCAGTACGAGGCTGCCATAACCATACAGCTCACGGGACTAAACGACGTCGAAGGGAACATCACCTTGTGTGGACATTCATGAACACCTGCTCTAAGAACTGGCTGACTTTCATTACATTCTGATAAGAGATTTCTTTTAACATCGGGACGTTTTCTTTGGATCTCTTTTCGTTCACAAAATCAACTTTAATCTTTAATACAAAGACAAAAACAGGTTTTATCGTAACCCTAGCGCTAACTGCTCATGAGTCAGAATGGCGACAGCGCTTCATCCGACGCAGTAACCTAGTAAACAAGCCAGCTACTCATTTCGGTGTATGCTGAATAAGTACATCTATTAATCCTTGTTATTTCCCTTTAACGCTCAAAACTTTCTCGGGAGAGAGCTTCTCTGTCTGAACATAAACACTCCTGATGAGAAATCGTACCGGTTGTTAGCGTAGCAATCATTGACGTGTTATAATACTTCGGCTGTAACTACTGGCAGAAAAAACAACAAACAAAACATGCTGCTGAAATCCCCCCTCCCCCTTCCCCTCCTTGAATCGGCACCTTATTGGGGTCGAGGGGTTTGCGTGTCCTAATGATCCTGGTAGGGTCACACGAGGCAAACCGGTCCTTGGTGAAGGATCAGACTAAACGCGGGTCAGAAGACTTCTATGAGCAAAATGAGTGTGATGATTTCCCTTGCCCAGACCCGGGTTACCGGGGTCCCCTCCTGGAGCCAGGCCTGGGGGAGGGGCTCGAAGGCGAGTGCCTTGAGTTTGGGCCTCTGTCCACGGAGCCCAGACTGGCCCAGCACAAAGAGAAGACATGTGGCCGCCCTCCCATTGACACACCAGACAAAACTCGAGTCTGCGTGTGTGCATGAACACTGCTGGCCAAAAAAAATCATTCCCACACTAATATTTTCATGAAGAGCATTTATCCTTGAACACAGCCTGTAATCTCCACAACATCGTTGCTCCAGCTGGTCCGGTCGAGGCTCAGCAACATTAAGGTGGCAATAATATGAAGTCAGCTGATGATCTGAATGTAGTGAATGAGCAGGTTATCACATGACTTTTTCTTCCCTAAACACGGATATAAAATCGCGAATCAGATAATGAGCGAGTGGTTCAGATCACGAGGAATCGTCACGAGGAATCATTTTCACGTGTGTATTGGCCCCCGGAGTCCTTACTTATTGAAAGTTTTAGGGATGTGCTGGAGAAGACTTTCGATTCAAGACAGCATATTTGTGTGCAACTTTTTTCTTCTACCAGGAAGTGTATGTTTTCACTATTATATACTAAACAGGAGCGGCGTGATCTGATTGGTCCTCTATCTCATCAAAAAACATCTCAATAGAAATCATTATTCCGAGTGGATAAGGCATGACATAGAATGACAGACACTCTTTGCCTTAGTCACTTGAAACAGATGACCCACGCCCACGCCCACGCCCACGCCCACTGGAGCACTCTTTAGGATTCCATGCGAGTACACTTTCCGGAAGTTTTACCCAGGAGTAATGCACTATTGGTCCAACACCGGATGATTGTATTCAATCTCAACTAGAAAAATAAATACGTATAGAAACACTGATTCTATCTATAGACCGGGAATAGCCGGGTGCCCACCAGTGGGTGAAAGCGGTCCAGTGCGAGACGCTGTGGCACTGGCAGGAGAGGCCACAGGCGATGGTGACGGTCCACGGATGCCCGGTACGTTCGGTGACGTGTGAGGGGAGAAAGGAGACTGCGCCGGGTTACTCTGCTCGCCCTGACTGCTCGACACGCCCGACGTGCTGACCCCCGGACTCAGTGCACCCTCTGTTCCTGTGGGGAGATCGTCGATGGATCCCAGATCCTGAAACACAGAAGGGACACAAGAAAGCAGAATGTGACCGTTAGACACCAATTTAACCTCCAGATGACTCGGAACAAAGCCATAAAGAAAACATCAACATACAAAGCGGAAAATCAGCTTCTTATTGTTCAGCCATGATTACTCACACACACTAAACTACCGCTACAGGCTTTCAGGACGGGTAAGCAGATGGGTGAGGTACCAGACGGGATCTTTTTTAATGGGGAAATCAATATTGCTCAAAGCAAAGAGACACACATTATATAGGAGCGCATGGCTTCGTCTCCTCCTGCCTCCCAAACATCCCGATCAGTTTAGAAACAGGAGAGACCTGGCACAGCTTCACATAAACATATAAAACATTAGCACCTCTGTTTAGTTTAGGAGTGATAAATCACCGCTCCACAGGCACTCCGGCTCTTTTGGGGGAGAAGTGAGATTGTACCGCGCAGCTAGCATTTCGAGTTGGGAGGAGACGAGTTATAGGCACAGTGCAGCTACAGCACAGGATTTACGATGGAACTTCATGGTCTTTAAAATTAATTCTCATATCTTACTAGTAGGGCAGTTGGAGAGAACAAACCTCAGCCAGGCTAAAAATAAAGAAATAAATAAAAGAACGTAAACAGGGCGCGCTGTAAGACCACACTTCCTGTTACTATTTCACATTGTACTCACTCACTCATTCATTCATTCATTCATTTTCTAAACCGCTTATTCCTAATCGGGTCGCGGGGAGGCTGGCGCCCATCTCAGCCGACTCTGGGCGAGGGCGGGGTACACCCTGGACGGCTCGCCAGGCC
>JBCNYG010000011.1:407175-417309 GCA_039654305.1 Porochilus rendahli | reverse complement strand
GACAAAGGGCAGCCTTGGCGGAGTCCAACCCCCACTGGAAACGAATTCGACATGTTGTTACCAATGCGGACCAAGCTCAGGCTCCGACAAAACAGAGACCGAACGGCCCGTAGCAACGGGTACGGTATTCCATATTCCCAGAGCCCACACCACAAGATAGCCCAAGGGACATGGTCAAAAGCCTTCTCCAAGTCCACAAAGCACATGTGGACTGGTTGGGCAAACTCCAATGCCCCCTCCAGGATTCCATAGAGGGTGTAAAGCTGGTCGAGAGTGCCGCGGCCGAGACGAAAACCACATTGTTCCTCCTGAATCCGAGGTTCAATTATCGGCCGGATCCTCCTCTACAGTACTCCTGAATAAACGCTCCCGGGTAGGCTGAGGAGTGTTATTCCACGATAGTTGAAACACACCCTTCAGTCCCCTTTCTAAAAAAGGGGAACTACTACCCCGGTTTGCCGGTCCAGAGGTACGGCGCCTGATGACCACGCAATGTTGTAGAGACGTGTCAACCAAGACAGCCCTACCACATCCAGAGCCTTGAGGTATTGAGGGCGGATCTCATCCACGCCCGGAGCCCGGCCACCGAGGAGCTTTTTAACTCAACCCCAGTGATAGGCAGACCCCCATCTGCATTACTCCACAAACACGGTTTACAGTGGGAAGGTGGAAGGAATACTTCGAGGACCTCCTCAATCCCAGGAAATATCTAACATGTATATATTTAAAAAATGTTGGTTTAGAATCAAACCATTGCTGGACCATTTTTGCAGTGTGACAAGGTGCATTATCCTTATATTCTCCTGTAATGTTTAGGCCGTTGGTATGTGTCAAAGTAACAAAGTGACCTAAGGTTTCCCGGCAGAGCCTCAAGGTTCATGCATGAAGGAGGGATCGGAGATTAGTCCAGGGAAATAACAAGATCCTGATGTGGGGATGAATCAGCTGGAATCTTCAGCAGTTCACTTTATGCAAGACAAACCACGAGATACAATCCTGATAGAAACCTGACTGAATATGTGAAAAAGGTAAATGAGCCAGTGACTTTTGATGTGGGTTTAAATCTGAATTGTTGGTTTTACAGCCTTAATAGGGTTTTAATACGAGCAATAAATAGTGCTTAAATCAAAAAGTCATGAAAAATACAGCTGACAGAGAAAGGAGTTCACAAAATGATTTAGGAATAAACCATGAAGGTTCCCATACCTGTGGTGCTTCTTAAAGCCAACATCATGTTGGGTGTGTATGGGTGTATATATAAAATAAAATAAAAAAAGATTAATTAATTGGGACTGACTTTGGATCCTAATAAACAGTGTATATAAAAAGTCTACACACCCCTGTTAAAATGCCACGTTTTTGAAAAAAATAGGACTTTTCCCAACTTTAATTTGGTTTATAACCTGTCCAATTCAATTAAAATGACATTCAAATGTTATATAAATTGCAGTCGGTACACACCTGTTTTCAATGTGAGTAACCAAATAAGGTTCAGCTGTTTTCTAAGGATTTTCTGGACTTAACTTAGTTACATCTAACAGAAAATTGATGGTCCACAAAGAGCATATACGCATCAAAGGGATCTCATTGTTGAAAGGTATCAGTCAGGAAAAGGGTACAGACGAACCTCCAAGGCATTAGATATACCATAGAACACAGAGAAAATTTATACAAACAACTGGACTTTTCTCCAAAGTTGATGATAAGACAAAATGAAAACTGGTCCAGGAGGCTAAAAGCTACATTAAAAGAGCTGCAGGAATTTATGGCAAGTACTGGTAGTGTGCTACATGTTAAAACAATCACATGTATTGTTCATATACCTCAGGAGCCTTTTTTTTTTAAAAAGATGAGCATCAAAGCCTGACTAAAGTTTGCAAGAACCTATATCAAGTCTTCCAAAAGCATACAGGAAAATGTGTAACGATCTGATGAGACTTACGGTTGAACTTTTAGGCCATATTTCCTAAATGTATGTTTGGCGAAAAAAAAATGCTGAACATCAACAAAAAACATCACACTGATGGTGAAGGCATGCCATTTTAAAATCAAAAGGTTCTCCAAATAAGTATTAGTGTAAGGATGTGCATATTTATGCAACCAGGTTATTGTAAGGTTCTTTCCCTAGAAATGTTGGTTTGTTTTTCAGTTGAATAGTGCAGGTTATGGTTCACATTATTATAAGGTTTTATTATATTATTATAAGGTATTATTTTAAGATTATTTTTTTACATCACCAAAACCTGGCATTATAACTGGGGCATGAAGATTATTTTTATCTGTTATAAAGTAACACATAGGTATAATGACTTAAATGTTGCTGAAAATCATAAAACAAACACAAACATTTCTTAACACAATATATTGACCATTCATATTGCGCATTGATTATTCTTTATATAAAGAGTTTGAGTTCAAACACAGAAAAGTATCATAGTTTTTTATTATTTATAATATTATAATTATTGGTAACTATGAGAAAATTTATTTTTAATTAAAAAAACAACTTTTTCTAGTAGCTCAAAAACAAAATTTAAACAAAGCTTAAAAATAAAGCTACTGAAAAAGTGTTTTTCTCTAAATTAAACAATGGTACTTAATTGTTTTTGAACTCACACTTTGATGGAATTAAGGGTCTCATTATTACTGGAAAATGATTTGGCGGGTGTCAGGTGTATCTATTACATATTTACCTTTCAGAAAAAATTGCAAAGGACGTGAATATTGATCAAAAATGAAGTTTTAAATATTTGCATGTATCTTCAGCACATTTATCTGAGCATCTAAAAGTGCTCAATTTATCATAGAAAGAGAGAGAGAAAGAGAGAGAAAGTGGGAGAGTGAGAGGGAGAGAGCGAATGTTTATTTACAGTTGGGGGGTTCGATGTTAAAATATTTTCTATGATGGCAGTTCAATGATTGCCAGATGTTCTTCATATAGATGTTCTTCAAATAGAAGCCCCCCCCCTCCCCCCCGGTTATATTTTCTTTTTATAATAATGAAAGAGCACTCATCAGGCTGGTTTGGGGCTCTGATTCCTGCCCAGGACACTCGGACCCGCAGTGTTAGCTTCTTCAAATCTTAAGAGAATTTCAGTGGATTATCAGCCTTTAACCATAGACCCAGAGACCACCGAGAGACACAGCAATAAATTCTATGTGAGGCACATCAGTTACATTCTTTGTATTAAATCAATGTTAAAATGTATCATTCATATAAAAAAAAATTGACAAAAAATTAAATAAAATAATTTTCTTCAGATGTCCTGGGGTCAGAGTGCTGGGTTTGGCTTTATACAGAAGCCCTGAATCACAGCAGGAAAAATACATAAACATATCAACACTATAAAAATAATAACTAGTAATGGTTGCTCTCATAAAGGTTTTTTAATAAACCTGAATCAGAAATAAAGCTTTGGCATTTGCAACTCAAAAAAAAGAATAGTACATAGCAAATTTCTCTCTATTTACATAGTACGAACTTTTGAAACAGTATGACAAGGTTTTTTTTTGAGTTAAAATTTATAGCAGACTACTTTTAAACAGACATGTCCATAAGAGTGTCTAAACTTATAGGCTTGAGTAAAATCAACACCAGTAGTAAAAATTTGGGGAAACTCAAAATCCCTTACATCATGTTGCCTTTATAATTTGACTTATTTTTGTTTTTACAGTTGAAAAGAAGAGAACTCAGGGAGTGCAAACATCCACCAAACCCAGCAATTCCCCTTATCAGACAAAATGTTAAAAATCTCACATTGTTAAAATATCCTTAAAATATTCCTGGATCCAGAATTTGATCTGGATCGTCTTCAAAATCTAATTGAGCTTTCTTAGTCCAGAGCCACACCTTTGGTTGAAATTTTATAAAAATTCTTTCATAACATTTTTCGTAATCCTGCTAACAAACATAGGGGCACTCATAAAGTGCAAGGTTCCTTCATCAGGCACAAATAGATAATGGTGTCAAATATATTGAATAACCTGAGAAATCTGCCCAAGACTACAGGTTTTTATTCTAACTTGGCAAGTCTCCCCTAGAATGATGAACACTCGTTCACACATTATTTGTACTTGTTGACCCTAATATTTTTCCTGTGCACAGATCAACTCCAAAATTTATTGGTTTATTACTTCTATCACACCCTATTTTAGATTTTTTTATTTTTTAGCAAAATCAGTGCATAAATATTTGAGGTATACTGCACACAAACAAACTAACTATCTAATTAACTAACAAATCAATCAACACACATAAAAACATAACCTCCTGGAGGTTAACAGCCCATTTAAAACAAGTAAACGGACACATTTCTCAGATTTAGAGGCTTTATTAGGAATGCATGTAAAACTGCTTTTGTGAAAGCTGGTCGTTTTATTCATTCATGTCCAAACATCTAAACTCCAAAAATATATTGTATTGTATATTTGTCGTTAACTTTCATTTCAAGTGTCCATAATTTCCCTCTCAGTTCTTCAAATGTGGTTAAGGAGGTCTGACAGTATGTTTTGTATCTGTGTGTGTGTTTCTCATTAAATGCAATTCACTGTCAAAAACAGAACGACATTAAACTGCTAGATGATAACCGTGTTTCTGGATCGATGAGGAGCTTCAAGCCCAAATGAACATTGTAAATTAAAATCATTATATTTTGCACTAGAGAAGGAACTTTTGTAAAATCGATAATCGGGCCAGGTCCTTTTCTGGGATACAGACTAAACCTAATCATACCTTTACATAACCAAAGTGATTTAGTTCAGACCAAGTAATTAAATCAGTTTTAAAATATCCTGATTGTGCATATCCTCTGGATTCTTTTCTTCTTCCATTCCTTTTTAAATATAAATAAGCAGAAAACCATGAAATCCAATCTCATGCCTTGACTTCCCCTGTCCTATAGATTCAGCACAAAAAAGCTGCTGAAGTTAAGCTGTGCCTTCACACCACCGACAGGCCCACTGCTGTCTTCAGCAACTCTCTCGCACGGCTGGTTTTCATCATTCTGACAATAAAAATGAAAAGAATAAAAACAGTAAAGTTTCTTCCGAAAGAAAAAAAAAAGGAAGGAGAAGAGGACCATAGATTTCCACAGCTGGTCTACTTTCTCGAAAGATCCCCTTTTTGTTTCTTTTGTTCTGTTTATCTGGCACAAAAGGAAGTGTGTTTCTCTGTGGCTCTGTGGTAAGCTTAGAGGGGGTTATCCTCACACTGGAATGCTTTGTAGAGAAAGGCAACCACATTCTTCACAAGCTCCCTGTGAGCAGGGGGGCAGAAGGGGCTCCGGCTCCTTGCTGATTGTGGCCCAGCTCTTTGATTCAGTGAACTTCAGCGAAAAATACAGCCGTAGCACGCAGTAGGACAGATTTAGTTTGACAATTACTTCCCCCTGAAGCAGTAAATTCCTACTAGGTCTGAAATAGATAGCAGGATGGACTTGGACCCGTTCTAAACCAAGTCACTCTGTGAAAAAACAATTCAGCCGGAAAACAAAACAAAAAAAAAGATTGCTTATTTTGTACAGCAACCTTCATATTTTTGTCATATTTATTTCAGTATAAATCAGATAAAAACATTGGGTTGGAAGAACTAGGCTCAAACTACCAGCATCCCATATTACACATCTGCACTGGTAGACAGCTGTGACAACCTGGGATAAGAGTCAATCTCATATCGGTAATGATACCCCTCCAACATCTCTCCACATGTGTCACGCATTTCATAGATGCGCTTCTTGATCCCTTTCCGGTTCAGGTACAGAACAAACAGAAACATTAGACCCACAAACCCCAGCACTATTCCGAGGAAGACGTAGGATGTTTGCAGAGCCAGGTTGCTGCTCTCCTCTACATGATGGCATCCCAACACCAGCTCCCTTGTATGTAGTAAAGAAGTGTTTTGCAATTCAAGAGGAAACACACAGACCACATGCTCTGCATCTACGACACGGTCCAGCGAGTTGTTTAGCAAGGTGACGAACGGCTCTATTTCACAAGTACATGTGTACGGATTACGGCCGAGATGCAACTTCGCTTTTTGAATGCGCCCCAGTTCTACCAAGCCTTCCTCACTGAAACTTTTAAGAGCGTTACAGCTGAGATCCAGCTCTTCTAAGTGCTCCAAACCTAACAATGTCTCATTTGAGAGGGATACTATGGAGTTGTTGGTCAACTGAAGCCGGCGTAGACTGCCCATATGAAAGAATATCCGAGGGGGCAGGAAGATCAGGCCATTGCTCGATAGGTCCAGCCCGAGCAGACTGTCCAGCCTGCTCCAGCAAAAAGCTGTGGCCAGGTAAGTGACCGAGGAGTGGTTGTAGAGTGCTCGGCTGAAATTCAGCTCTCTCAGAGGGTGATTGGGCATTGTGAAGGCCTTTGGGTGAATCAACACAAGCTGATTGTTGCTCAGGTCCAGTGATCTGAGATTAATCATGCTGGAGAAGGTGAAAGACCCCACCTCAGATATTCTAAAAAAACAAACAAACAAACAAACAAAAAAAACAAGATTGTTAGAATAAATTAATCAATGGGAAACTTAATCAGATTAGACTGAAGGTAGAAAAGATGTAAACAGCCTCTAAGAGAAAACCACCAGCACACATTACAGACCATCATTCATTCATTTGCTAAACCACTTAATCCCACTCGACTCGCAGGGAGACTGGAGCCTATCTCAGCTCAGTCTGGGTAAAGGTGGATACACCCTGAACAGCTCATCAGTTCATCACAGGGCCGACACACACAACCAGTCACACTCACACCTAGGGGCAATTTGGAACAGCCAACTAGCTTAACGTGCATGTCTTTGGACTGTGGAGGGAAATTGGAGTACTCGGAGAAAATCCACCCAACCACAGGGAGAACATGCGAACTCCATGCCGAGCCCAGGATTGAACCCAGGACCTTTTTATTATAAGGTGGACCTGCTCACCACTACGCCACCATGCATGCCAGCCCTCTTTGCAGACCTGTTCAGTTTTAATATTGCGCTTCTGGGGACATGCTGTAAAAACATATATGAATGATTATTATTATTTTTTTTACCTGTTGTTGCTGAGTGATAACGTGGTCACATTTTCCAGCCCCTTGAAACACCCAGGACCAATCTGTGTGATATTATTCCCCGTGATGAACAGATTCCTTGTGTAAGTCGGAATGCCTGTCGGTATCTCCCGCAGATCTTTAGAAACACACTTCACGGTTTGTGCAGCTTCAGAACATTCGCAACCAGCAGGACATGACGCAGAACGCGCAGCACGGACGCACAGCAGCGCGCACATGACGCGCAGCACCAACATGGACATGTCGGAAAAAATGAAGCAGGTCAATGCCCTTTCTCTAAACTCACCTCGACCGAGAGTATCTTACACAGAATCAACAATCATGCTCTTAATTGTAATTTAGTTTCTCTCTCGGGGCCGTTCCGTTAATTCTGAAACTGAAAAAGTTGAGTCTCCTGATCTCCACGCGTGGTTGTGGTGTGGTGTTCTTCTGAATGATCAGGCTGAGCTCCCAGCTCCTCTGCATGCTGGAGAAGTCACGTGTAGTGAAGTAAGAGGCAGGAGCTGATTACCATGAGAAAGGAAACCATCTGAACTCCTCCAGAACAATGAAATGAAAGCAGCAGCACTGGACACCCGCGTGGAGGAGGGGAGGATGAGAAGAGGAGGAGGAGAAGAAGGATGATCTACTCATGTGTGTGAGGAACACGGGTTCAAAATCCACAGCAACAAAATACAAGATACAACATTATCCTACAATTACTCTTCATGCGATTCAGTACGCAGATCAGTGCCATGATTTGTGATGCACATGCTCTTATTCCTGTATGATGCCAAAGCCTGGACTGAAACAAATCTCTGGATTTCAAGATGATCATTGTTTAAGAATCCATGTTTTCACTTCTTAAAAGATGTACACAAATTCATTCATTCATTCGATTGCTGAACCACTTAATCCTATTAGGGTCACTGGTAGGCTGATGCTTATCTTGGCCATCTCTGGGCGAAGGCAAGGTACAACCTGAACAGCTCGCCAGTCCACTCCAGGGCCAATTTGGAACAACCCAACGAGCCTAATGTGCATGTTTTTGGACTGTGGGAGGAAACAAGAGAACAGGAAGAACATGAAGACTCCACACAGGACTCACACCCAGGACCTTTCTGCTGTGAGGCAAACGTGCTAACCACTACACCACCATGCTGCCTCCGTATACATATGTAGCTACTTAAATAAGCAGAATTACTGGCACCCAAAGGATTTGTAGTTATAAAAAGACAGTGTCATGATTGTTTATAGAACAAAAGGCAAAATTTTATCAAAGAAGTTAAAATCTAATAAATAAATAAAAATATATATAGATTTTAACTGTGTGTGAAAATTTGGTTTTTAAAGGATAGTCGACATGTAGTAGACATTAATTTAAACAAAAACTTGCAAGAAGATTGATTCCCAGGCTCAGAGCATTTCTGCATGGAGTTTGCATATTCTCCATGTGCTTGAATGGGTTTCCTCAGGGTCGTCTGGTTTCCTCCCACAGTCCAAAAACATGCACAGTAGGCTAATTGGCTTTTTCCAATCAACCCTAGGTGTGTGTTTGTGTGTGTGTGTGTTTGACCTGCAATGGTCTAGTGAGCTGTTCAGGGTGTACCCCGCCCTCGCCCAGTATCAGCTGAGATAGGCTCCCTACAACCCAAAAAGGATAAAGTGGTTTTGCTAAAGAGTGAATGAATGTGAACCTGGCAACACGGTGGTGTAATGGTTAGCATGTCCGCCTCACAACAAGAAGCTCTTGGGCTCAAGTCCGGGGCTTGGTAGGCTAATTGGCTGTTCCAAATCACCTCTAGGTGTGAGTGTGAATGGTTGTGTGAGTGTTGGCCCTGCAATAGTCTGGCGAGCTGTCCAGGCTATACCCCCAACCCTCGCCCAGATTCGGCTGAGATGGGCGCCAGCCTCCCTGTGACCCTAATTAGGTTTAAGCAGTTTAGAAAATGAATGAATGTAGTTTCCAAAGGGATTTCAATTTTTGAAAACTGTTCAGCACGACAAGATTTTAAAAAGTCCATGCTGCAGTATAGAGTTGTCACGCATATGCAAGATCATCCCTCAGGTCACATGGTCTCATCGTTGTTGTTGTAAACATGCACAGAGCCAAAACAAAATATACACCAGGTGAATAAAAGGCACAAAGCCCCTGAACTGGAGTGGTTCTTTATATTCAGTCATAATAAACTGATAATGAAAGATAAAGCACATTGGATATTCCCTGATGAATGGGTAGCTTTAAGACATTTCGGGACATCAGCATGCCCTCATAACAATGAGCAAATTCAATTTAATTTATTGTGCTTTATGTACAGTGTATGAATTATATTAAAATCAATGAAAAAGGAATTCAGGTCTCTTTACAGATGTTCCACAGGCCAGCTCTAAGAAGCTCCACTTCACAATGATTGAGCCGTAAATAGCACAACTGTCCTCCTGGGGATAGTGAAATTTTTTTTTTATTATTAGAAATTGTTTTATTTTCTTGCTTGGCTGTATCTCTTGTGACAAAAAGTGTCCAGTTCATAAAGCAAGAGATACAAATTAATTTTTCAGGTGCTAATTTTGTCTTAAGGAAAAGAAAAGCATACAATCAGTCACTGAGAAAGGACCTTGGACTTGGTTCCATCCAGACCCCTCCGTTAATACCTTCAAGTTCACTATCTTTTCAGTTTGACACGATTAATTTCTGGCATTAAACTTGCTGAGATTATTTACTTTAGGCTTATCACTATGTTGAGGCTAAAAAAAAAACAACAACAATTGCTTCGCCGTTTCTTAACCCTGTATTTACTGGCTGTCTTTAAGTGACCTTAAAGTTCTTAGCTCAACGCCACCTGGTCGAGCTCCCGAGCTAAAAACATTGTGATGTCATCAAGCAATATTTGTACAGAGTGAAAGAAAATAAAATAACATTACACTGAATAAACCCCTCATTCCATAGTCACATAAATCACAAGTCGAATAGTACAGTACATCATACAATTGCTCTTCTATAGGTATAATCATTAACAGTGTAAATATATATTTAATTACAGATGACGTTATTGGACAGTTCTCCATTTCAGGATTACAAATGCCTATTTTCATATT
>JBCNYG010000011.1:241592-263803 GCA_039654305.1 Porochilus rendahli | reverse complement strand
CATGCATACTTAGAAACACCCTCGGTGCACCTGGGACTCACACCCAGACCTTACTGCTGTGAAGAGGATGAACACCCTGAATAGCTCTCCAGACTATTGCAGGGCCAACACACACACACACACACACACACACACTCACACACACACTCTGTTGTTTCACAAAAGGTGACTTTCTTTTTGTTTTGTTTTGCTTTTTTGACAAACTCAGCAAAGTAAGTAGTGTGTGGGCCTTTGTCAGAAAAGCGGGCTCTGTCTGTATAGGAGGAAGTTAGCAATGCTAGCAACGTGCGTGGGTCCTGCATGTGTGGGAACTATTGTTCAGCTGACATTGTCATGCCTAGCTAGCCAGTTTATTGATGTGTTCATTATCAGCTTTGCCACTGATAAATCACTGATGGATTTATTTAAACTAACTTGCTAGCAACGTGGGAAAAAAATATTTACGGCCTGACCAGCATCGCACAGAGCTAACGTAAATCACTGCTGGATACACAAACATTAAACGCTATGTATTGCATTCATTAAAAGTGTTGTAATGAGAGTAATGGGAGTATACATTTCGGGACTACCAGTTAATATTTAAAGTGTACCCGTGGTGAATTTGTATTACTACCTCTTTAAAACTTCAGCAGCATCAGTCCTAGCCCCTAGTCAAGTACGCACAAGTGCCACCACAATGCTGTTTCTACTAGGCATGCACAGCAACATGTTGGCCCCTTGATTGGCTTTTCCAGCCCTGGTGGTGATGCAAATAACAGATTTTCAGCCAGTGCTGAGCTGTATCGCTAGGAAAATGGCGGAGGGCAAGGCATACGGCTGCACAATTAACAATCTAAACCTAATTAGGGATTAACGATTCATAAAATAAATAGATGAATGAAATTGCTTAGGTGTGATTGTGAATGGTTGTAAGTGTTGCCTGGTAATGGCGGACGGCTAAGGTAGGATGCTTTGACAGCCGATCCCTGTAATCGATCGATGTGAATTTTCCTGCAAGTATTTATTTATTTTTACTATGATCATTAATCTTTTAACTGTCTGTTTTATAGATCTCTTGTGTCTTTTATGAATACAGGCTTCTAATTTTTATATTAAACTTAAAAAGATTTTCCCAATAAATAAAAACGAAACTGGTAATTAACAAAAAAATTCATATACATCCCCTTATGGAGGCTTTCTTTAATCTTTTGGGGAGGAAAAGGGAGAAAAAACCCTTCTGATGCATTAGTTTGCAATTATATTTTCACTGATCACACGGTAACATGCATGGAATTAATATAACATCAAAAAAGTGAATTCAAAGGGAGAGGGGGAGAAAGCCATTATTCCTCTTTTCTCAGAATTGTATGCCGCAGGGGTACAAAGGAAGCTGGCAAGGGGTGCAGAGAAAATTCAATCATATTCCTGTACACTTAACATTAGTATTCTGTGGTCATTATTTATTAAATTAGAAAAGCCCAAATGTCCACTGGTTACCTGAGTGTACTGAGTAAATATATATAAAGCTTCTGTAAATGACATGAGCAGAAAGATTTCCAAATGCAACAAGTAATCTACCAAAAGCCTGCTGACAGCTGGTCTGACTGAAATAGCTGCTTTTTTAAAATCGACTCTTTTGATGCAATTTAATTTGGCAGAAAAATAAAACAGATATAAAACTGAAGGTAAACGTTTTTTTTTTTTTTTGCCTGCAGGAATCAAACAGGAAAGCTTACACTAAGCATCTAGTTTCACTCACCCTGCTTCGATTGACATAGATATCAAATTTATGTGAGATTTAATGGAAAAATCGACCCCTAAAAACCTCTTAATGCAAATCTCAGTGGTTTGTATCTGTAGTAGAAAATTAAAATTTTCACCCAGTCGTAATACCTACTGCTGTAAAAAAGCAATAAGGAATGTTTTTGTCTGCAGTTAAAGATTTCAGGCAGACAGAAACACACATCAATCATAAATTGTGCGTATTATAAGTTTGTAATTAGTTTTTCGCTTTTTGAGAATAAAGAAACACATAACAGTAATAATAATAATAAATTACCAAAGAAACACAATGCCATTAGCTCTGTCTGCGTTTGTTCCAAATATTAATTAATTAATTAATCCATTAACTCATTCCTTCATCCACTTGCCGAACCACTTTATCCTACTCGGGTCAGAAGGAGGCTGGAGCCTATTTCAGCCAACTTGGTGAAGGTGGAGTACACCATAAAAAGCTCGCTACTCGATCACAGGGCCAACACACAAAACCATTTACACACACACACACCTTCACACCTATGGACAATTTGAAACAGATAATTAGTTTAATGATGTCGTTAATTACACGTCCGAAAACTGTAAGAGGACACTTGTGCCTGGGGAAAACGCAAAACCTTCACAGGAACACATTCGCCGAGGACGGGACTCCGACGACCTCCTTGCTATGAGGCAGACATGCTAACTACTACGCCGCCGTGCTAGCCAAGTTCCAAATATTTGTATCAAGATTTAAAATCTGTATAGGATGCAACCAAAATAAAATAATCTTAATGTTATTTTCAACCGGATTGTCTAGTGTACATGGCATCTTGTTACTGTGAACGGAACCCAGTCAAAACATAAGGTACTGCTGTGGTAAACCCTGAGTCCTGGACGTATCCTCGATGCATACCGTCTGACTGAACACTGCTTTAGATCAAGTATACTCCTATACAATCACTTCCGTAAAATAATATCCCCAGCGACGTTGCAAAAATTTGCCGAAAATGCTTTGAGGATCAGGATAGAGGTCGAGGTGTTGACTCGACCTCCAAATTCCCAGAAATCCAATCAAGCATCTGTGGGATGTAAGCCTTTCCTCATTACTTACAGGAGTTAAAGGATCTGCTCCTGACATATTGGTGCCAGATACCACAGCATACCTTCAGAGGTCTTGTGGAGTCTGCGCCTCGGTCTGGTGGTTGTGGTCATGCAGTGTGTATATATGAAAGTTGATGAGACATCTCTAGAGTGATGTGCACGAGATTAATGGCTAACTTTCTGGATTGGGTTTTAAGAGCACCTGATTAGCCAGTGTACCGAATCGAGTCTGGAAAACAGAGTCTTGTGAAATATAATACCTGTGTAAAAATAAAGAGAAGGGGAAAATCCACCCTGAATGACTGTGATGAAATTATTTAGTTTTTTAGAACAAGGCAACTTGTGGGGTTTTTTTTTGTTTGTTTTTTTGTTAAAAGTTTCCCCATTAAACTCTTTTTAACTCTTTTTAAGTCCACATTTATCTCCATCATCCTGGTCGTCTTGTACATTGCTATCTAAGTGTAAATTTAAGTCCAACGCTTGCATCCAAACTTTAGTCCTGTTTATGTTGGATTGTTCATTAACATCCCGTTGTACACTGCTGGAATGCACCAAAAGTGGCAGCTTGACAAGGTGCGCAACTCATCCTGGAGTTAACGTAGCCATCCATGTCTGGGAGTCCATAGGAGCTAATTGGCTGAACTCTCGTGGAAGGGAGGGATGACATATGCTCATCATCCTGTCACTTAAAGTGATCAGCCTTACATGGGTGTCTGAGAGCTCATGCATGCAAAGGGGCTTTCCCTGAAGGTGTGCTAGACTACCTCTGAATATGCATGCTCAGCAGTTCATAAAGATGGCGTTGGCAGCATCACATGTCATGGAGGGAATGTAATAATTGACAGGTGGGAATTGGCAACAATTCAGTAAGAGGTGAAAATCAGAGGGGCAAGGAATAAAAAGTAAACTAAAAAAAAATTACACTGCTTGGAAATGGTGAGTGCAAATAGCAAATCTCTTTACAGTTAATTGTTAATAACAAAAACAGCAGTGACCACAGTAAGAGTAATGACAATAATAGCACTACAAACACAACAATGGAAACAATAAATGCATCAACAATAAGAGCAGTAACAATAACTGCACTATTGCTAAGCTGAATGGTTGTGTGTGTACATGTGTGTTTGCCCTGCACTGGCACCAGCCTCCCCGCAACCCTAATTAGGAATTAGAGGCTTAGAAAATTAATGAATGAATAACAATAATACTATTACTAATACTTATAATACTTATAATAATAATAATACTTATAATAATAATAATAATAATAATAATAATAATAATAATAATAATAATTATTATATTAATTTATCATGGACCCTTCCCTAGGGAGGTATTTCAGGCATGTCCCACAGGAAGGAGACCCCAGGGAAGACCTAGGACACGCTGGAGAGACTATGTCTCTCGGCTGGCCTGGGAACGCCTTGGGGTCTCCCGGAAGAGCTGGAGGAACTGTCTGGGGTGAAGGAAGTGTGGGCATCCCTGCTTAGACTGCTGCCTCCGCGACCCGGCCCCGGATAAGCGGAAGAAGATGATGATGATGATCATTTTCCTAGGGCGACACGGTGGCATCACATCCGCCTCACATCAAGCAGCTTGTGAGGGTCCAATAAGAAATATATGGGTGTAATGGTCAGGGTGCACAAATATTTGGTATTGCATCAGTGCTAACTGATTAAACCCGGTGTACATTTTAGTTTACATTTACATTTAGGCCAGATTTTTTATTATTTTTTTCTCATCAGAGCTTTTTGAAAACATAAATGAGGCACAAAAGTTTTGTTTTGTTTGTTTTTTTAAATAGAGAAATGATGTGACTGTTGCAGCCCACAAACTTTTAAGGGTAAATGTAGGTAATGTAACTGAAGCTATACAGTACGCTCTGAATGACAGTCTTTCACATGAACATTTTACACGTATTAAACCCTGAAACTCTGAGCAACTGTCTGCAGATAGCAGCCTTGCAGTTCCAAAATCCTTTAGAAAATAGAACGATTTCCAACTGAACTAAACCAATCTCACAATTACAATCACACCGTCTCTCACCAAATCACCTCCTATGTCCGGGGCCAGAGTTACAAAGTGAGGGCTCCAGGCGAACAATTAGTGGGGGGGCCCTATTCATAAAAGGCTTTTGTTATGCAGGTAAAAATCCATGATTAATGTTCAGATATATGGAACCTCGATCACGGATTTTATCTGCATTTTGTGCGCTTACCTCCAGAAAAAGACACATGAATGTTTCTGGCCTTCAAAGACACGAAACTCCTCATGAGAGCGTTGACATCTCATTCATTCAGACCACACTTTGTATAACTGAGCAATTTGAGAGTTAAGGGCAAGATTACTCAAGATTGGTGGTACTGGGGCTTAAACCCCTGACCTTTTGATCCGTAACACAGAGCCTTAACCACTGATCCATCACCGCCCACTTGTTGTAATACCTCGTCTGTTCTCTTACTGAAGGACATGTCCACATGCAGCAAAAATCGACACGATTAAATATCACACATTTTTAATCACTACTAAACTAACTATGCGCATTTTACTTCCCAGAGGCCACAAGAGAAAACTGCAGGACACCAGAGAGGAGGAGGAAGACAAAGATGGAGACTTGGCTAGCCAGTCCAGTAAGGACTCTAATGAGGACGGTAGTAGTTCGGAAGCGGATGAGATGGCTGCTGCACTGGAGGCGGAGCTAAATGACTTCATGTGACTCGTGAGAAAAACGAAATCCCATTTTGTTTCCATCACTTATTTTTCTACTTCTACTGCGTCAAGAAGTGTTTGTGTGTTTGTGTGTGTGCTTGTGTGTGTGCTTGTGTGTGTGTTTGTGTGTGTGTGTGTGTGTGTTGTACATAGAACAGCAGGTGAATAGAAATTTACAAAGTGAACTGAAGAGGTGTGCTTTGATAAAGCTTTTGAGCATTTTATGATGTTTCCTTGGGCAGCAGATGGTTACATTTAATTTCACTTTAAAAGTTTTACACATAAATAAATAAATGTATAAAAAATAAATTAGTGAAAACTGCCAAAGACTCCGACAGGCAGCTATATTTTTTCATACATTTTGTTGTCCTTTTTTTTCAACAATTTCTTTTTTCATGTTTTGTCTATGCACAAAGAAAACTTTTGCCACATTACAATGTATTCTGATGGCAATTATTATCTTTAATACTTTGCCAAACCGGGTGTTTAAATGTAGAATCAGCTGTAAACTTGAACTCGGTTCCTTTACAGTATTTCAGGGCTTTAATTTTTGTCATGTATGTTTATGTTGATGTATAAAAATCTGCTCATATGTTCTATTTCATACTAACTTTCCTTACCAACTAGTTTTTCTTACTAAACAAAATGTACAAAAGAGTTTTAGACATTGTACTAATACTGAATCGTGTGAAGAGAGAGAGAAAGAGAGAGAAAAGAAGTGAGTTGTGCTGCCATTAATATTCTTTGAATCCTTCATGAAAACAGATCTATTTTACAAAATGATGTATGCTGTTTTTTTAGGTGTGTGTGCGTGTGTGTGTGCGTGTGTGTGTGTGTGTGTGTGTGTGTGTGTGCGTGCGTGTGTGTGTGCGCGCGCACCTGCACAGGTGAAGTGCAAGTGCTGTTTCTGAGACTTTGCCTAAAGATGTGTAAAATCATTCTGTACAGATGACGGCAGACAAAATTTTAAAATGATTATGAAAATGACCTAATAAAAAGACATTAAAAAAGCTTTGTCCAAAACTCATTTTATTTAGTTCAGTTTTATATTTAGTGCTTTTTATAACTGACTTTGCTTTACACAGTAAATTAATTAAAAAGTATGATTTTAAGATCCCTAATGAGCAAGCCTGCAGCGACAGCAGCAAAGACAACCTCCCTTAGACAACATTAGGAAGAAACCTTGAGAGGAACTAGACTCAAATAATTTCATTAAGACTTTATATCACCAGCAGTGAAAAGTCATCTTCACAATATGAGTGTATATTTAGGAACGTATGGATCATTAGCAGGAGTGAAGGGCTTCTTAGATGAGAACTCCAACCAGTCGTAGCTCATCAGGACGGATCACAGGATTCATACTGCAGAAGGATCAGGATCACTGTTATCTCCGAAGTAGCATGTGTACCTCAACAAAACTCGGAGAGAGAGAGTGAGATTTTTAGGCATGTTCAATGTGGTGGTTAAAAAGAGATTTTATTAGTGCTGATTCCAAGCAGGGACTCCGTTATGACAGCATAACTAAAAAGAGAGAACCAGAAGATAGACAGGAATGAGGGAACCTCATCAGCCATTCCACTGAATACTAACGAGGAACAGAGATAAAATTGTGTATTAATCATACGTGTGAACAGGGGGGTCAGATTAACCCTGACACACACATTACACTACTTGATTATTCCAAGGAGTGTGAGTGTGAGTGTGAGTGTGAGTGTGTGTGTGTGTGTGTGTTGGCCCTGTGATTGATTGGCAAGCTGTTGAAGGTGTTCCCCTTCATAATAGGAACATTTGTGTGCATGAATGAGTGCATTTATTCGCCACAAATAATCAGATTTTTGCAGAAATGTTTATTTAGGTCAGCTGTTGATTTACATATAAAATTTAAACAACATTATAAGCTGGTAAATATTAGTATCTTCCTATTATACAAATATAAAGTGTAAAGCAATTACTGAAGGGTTGTACTCAACTAATTTACTTTATTAACCTGTGTAAATTGTTATTAAATTAGGTTTGCGTGTTCCTTCTTAGAAGTGTGTTAAAGCTGAGACCCTGGAGACACCTTCAGTCTGACAGATCACTTCTTTTTCTCCACGATCTCCTCGTTTTCTATTTTTTTGTCGGCTAAATGACCCCCCCCCCATGAGGCTGACTGTCTCTCGGTCTGTCTGGGATCTCTTAAAGGGATGACATGTAGCCGGTTGTCTCCGGAGCTAACCGAGTATTTTTCTTCTAAATGTTTAAAAAAAATCCTTCGTAATGTCGTGAAGATGGAGATTTTGCTCCGTGAATGTACTCATGTGGGTCCTTGAAAAAGATTTTTCAGGGGTAAGACTCGGTTAAATCAAACGTTTTTGTTTTTTAATGCTAACATGACTGAAATGCTAACATGACTATAGAGGCTAGTGCTGGCTAACACACCCTGAGAGCAGTCTGCATGCAGTCACAGTCAATAAATGATCCAGAAAACGTTTCCCATCGCAGTAAATGTGTCCTGATATCTCTGAGTTCGAGTACAGCTCGCCATTGTATTCCTTTTTGTCTAATACAGCTTCAACAACACAACACATACACCTCTAACGCCATTACTGCCTTACTCTTCCTCTTTAAATCCTGTCTCACATCATTTGTTTTACTACATCACTGATTTCACAGAATTATATGCTTTGGTTCATCTTTATAGTGTTTAAAGAGGGACAGTGTCCCATAAACGATGATATTCAAGCGTTATCGTAATCAACAGTGTTTACACGAGGGGGGGGGGGGGCTCCTGATCTCTGTCAGTGCTTGTTGATCCGCCATTTTGGATCGAGTTGTTTAGGTTATTTTTTTATTTTAAACTTTTTAAATAAGTTAGCCCTCCTGTTGAACTTTTAGAACAAATTCCAATGATAACAGGAGCGTCCTCTATTATTTACATGTTTTATTCCCTTGAGAAGAATTCTCTAACGGTTAAAGGTACAACACTCCATTTTTACCTAACATGGAAAATATACTATAGGATACTACAGTTATTATTTTATTATTTTATGGGTTTGGGGTTTTTTTTTTTGTTTGTTTACACCATAGCTGTCTCCAACACGAGGGTATTACCTGGCTGAAAAGTGTGTCAGGGCCCTGGAGGTCTGTGGTAACAGTTTACATGCACCTCCTGTCAGTCATTTTAAACACACGCCCACACGACGGGTAGGCCACGCCCTCTAACCCTCATCTGTTTAAGAGTAGGTGTCATGAGTGGTATGGTGGTGTATTGGTTAGCGCGTCCGCCTCATGGCGAGAAGGTCCTTGGCGAGCATGTTTTTGCGTGGTGTTCGGAAGTTCTTCCTGTGCTTGCACCGGTTTCCTCCGGGTACTCTGGTTTCCTTCAAAAGTCCGCGATAGAATTTCCCCCTTGATGTGAAAGGTAGTGTGTGTTGGATCTGCAATGGACTGGTAAGCTGTGCAGGGTGTACCGCACCTTCGGCCACGGTCGGCAGTGATAGGATCCAGCCTCCCTGCGACCCTGCTGGGATTAAGTGGCTCGCATGATTGAATGGATGCGTCAAGAACTTTGCTTTGTAACGCAGAAATAAAGCCGTAAACCTGTAAAATATATACAGGGTACACCCCTGCAGTGTTTTTACCGGTGAAGGGGGTAAAGCCGTATATTAAGCCGTGTCTCACGTCAACACGCCTAACGGCCATGCAAAGCAGCAAAACATGTGGTTGAGGCTTCACTTCCAGACTTGTAATTCAGCTGTTGGTTCAGGAACCGTCACAGAGACAGCGGTACAGTCATAGCATCGCTGCTCTGCTGAGGATGATGAGTGTAGCACCTCGGTCTCACATAGCTGGAATTACTTCACGGTAAACTGCCTTCTGGGGGTCAACCAGGGGAATACTTGATGCACATGAGGCTAATTGCTGTTCCAATTTTCCTGTGTGTGCGTGTGCAGCACCCACAATACAAATCGCAATGGGGGATAACGTTATATAGTCTGGTGAAGTTTTTACTTAGTTTTCATATTTCTATTTTAAATTTAGTTACCAAAATAATATTTTCACAGCTGGTTTTAGTTTCAGTTTCCAGTGACTGTATTAAAGCAGGAGTTGGTAATCCGGGAAAACCCTGCCCTGCTATTGGAGATCCTTTCAAGAGGGAGAAAGGGGAGCATTTGATTGGATATCTCGCAGTGTGTTGCGAGGCAGTGATTGGTCAGTGTTTTTACAGGATTACAGTGGCCACAGATTGTTGTCAGGGTGTATAACAGTTTGTGTATACAACGAAAAAATTACTAACCCCATCTTTAACCCCGGTTACAGGTACATGTGAGAATATCGTAAAGAATTATGCAATCATTATTAGCACAGAAGTTATATATACATATACTGTGTGTGTGTGTGTGTGTGGTCTTCATTTCCTGTCTTTGACGTTTTTTCAGGAATGCAGTCCGCCACAGAGGAGAACAGTTGTGATGGCGCCTCGGGTGTGCCCACAGGTTCGATGGTGCAGGTGTGTTTCCCCAACGTGCAGACGTCGGTGCTGGACAGCCTTAATCGCCAGCGTGAGGAGGGGCAGCTGTGTGACCTCTCCATCCACGTACAGGGGCACGTTTTTAAAGCACACCGCTGTGTGTTAGCTGCCTCCTCACCGTACTTCCATGACCAGGTGTGTGCTTTACGTGTTTAGAACGTCCTCCCACAGTCCAAAGACATGCACGAATTGCCCCTAGGTGTGAACGTGAGGTGTGAATGATTGTATGTGTGTTGTCCCTGAGAAGGTCTGGCGAGAAGTTCATTTCAGTCTTTGCCCAGAGTCGGCTGAGATAGGCGTCATGAGCTTGATTTTCTTTGATTGTACTTCCTGTTGCGGAGACTACGGATTGATGGATGATAAACGTGTCCAAGACTTTGTAATATAGTTGTTTGGGAAATTGGGATCCGTTGTTCCTTTCCCCTGTAAAGTGAGGACTGAGTGCTTACAGCATGTCTCTGCTTGTTAGGTGCTACTGAAGAACATGTCCACAGTGTCCATCCCAGCTGTTATGGACCCACTGGCTTTTGAGAGAGTCCTAAGCTGTGCCTACACTGGCCGGCTGCAAATGCTACGTGAAGACATCGTCAACTACCTCACCATCGGGAGTGTGCTTCAGATGTGGCACATCGTGGACAAGTGCACGGAACTACTCAAGGAGGACAGAGGGGGTTCCTCTGGGCCACAGAGTTTAGCCCCATCCTCGGACGCCACCAGGTGCAGCAGTATTACGAACAGGGATTCCTACGGAGGAGAAGAACACATGCAGTCCATGGTGCAACCTCTGAACCGTCCCTCGCTCATCGAGAGTCAGTCTCCCAGCAGTACAAACTACTTCAGCCCCAAAGACGCTAGTTTCGGTGGAGCAATGCCGAGTACCGGAACCGTAGGCGACGGAGGCGTCCACTCCACCCCTAACTACTGCATGCCATCCAGTCGAGAAGACGCCTTCCTAATCGACGAGGAGGAGGAGGAGGAGGACGATGACGACGTCTTCCCAAGGAAACCGGAACTTGGGAGCGGCCGGAAGAAGAAGCCTCCCCCTGCCTCCGATCAGGAAATGGGGGTGAGTGACAGCTTCGGGGTCTCGTCCTACCAGGATATCGAGGAGTCGTCTCCACCGCAGAAGCGCCCCGCGTACAGCCAGCCGAGCATCATGCCCCGGAAGCAGTGGGTGGTGGTGAAGACGGAGCGCTCCCGGGACGACGACTTCATCGTGGTCTCCGGAGAGGAAGGAGGTGAAAACGAAGATGAGCAGGAGATCGAGATTGCCAAGGAGAGAGAAAGGGAGCGGACGTTTAATATTTCTAATGTTAGAACTCTTTCTGCAGACCTCAGCAGCAGGGAGGAAACTGAAGCACAGGTGAGGATTGCCATCCATCCATCCATCCATCCATCCATCCATCTTCCTGTCTGTCTCATCTGTTATGTAGTGCATGCTATCCAGCCCAGTGTAGGTAGTTAAAGCTGGGGTTGGTAAAGGTTGAGCCGTCTACACAAAGTGTTATATAATAGTCGAAATGGTCTTTAAACCCTGACAACAATCCATAACTTATGGGATCTGAAAAGTCCATCCTGCGTGGCCACAGTAATCCTGTAAACACACAGACCAAAGGGTTCGTGAGTGTATGCCATCCCGCCCTTCCGTGAGAGCTCGGCCAGTTGGCTCTCACAGACGCCCGGTCGCAGTCGACAAAGTGCGCGACTATCAACCTGGAGATCGCAGGTTTGAATCCAGGGTGACGCCGCAGCCATCTGCAACCGGGAGTCCGCGAGAGCTCGGCCGGTTAGCTCTGATGGAAGGGCGGGATGGCATACAGTCCCCTGTCACATGGTGATCACCAGCCAATCCATGGGTGTCTGAGCTTATTCGTACTACAGGGTCGTACTCTGAGGGCATGTTGCATGATGCATGTTCGTAAAGAGGAGGGTGGCAGCATCACATGTCACGGAGGGGGCATTTACATGCTTACGCCCCTCCATGATTGGTGGTTGTTTGTGATAGGGAGGGAGCACTTGACGGCTGCAAATCGGATACGACTAAAATTGGCGAAGGGGGGGTGTGACAAACAAAAAACACAGACCAATCTCTCCCTCATGCCCTGCTGTGAAATATCCAATCAAATGCTCCTGTGTGACCCTACCCTGCACACACAGGAATTAAGGAATGGCGAGTGACCATGTGAAGTCAATCAAATCAGCGAAAAAAGCAATTTTCTCAAGCGACGCAAAGTGGGCGGGTACAGAGTTAAATCGAGTAAACACTTTCAGGCGACACGATTTAAGGGACTACCAATCAGAGCTGAAACTTTTTCCATAGGGAAACAACAAGCACAAGCGTAACGATTCCTCCTACAACAGTACGGAAGAGGTGCTCATTACTGCTCATTCAAAACACCCTGTGCCCATCCCGCACCGCACTCGTCTCTCTATTTCTACTCTAGAACTCTGAACAGTCACCTCAACAACGGGTTTATCGAGGAGCGTCAAATCGACGTCGCTGCTCCTTCCTCCCGTTGTTCTCGAGTTCGACTCTGTATGTACACTTCTTCGTTTTAGATCATTCGAGTGTACGGACTGCGTGAAGGAGGAGATTATACCTCAGTCAGCATGGTGCTGAAAGATCAGCATGCAGGTGTTTTGCCCTTTTGATGTCCTCGGTGCTCCGACTCAGTGTCCCTCTGTGTGTCACATGACCAGCACACTTTGTGACATCACCTACTTTTTTCCCACCCTAGGACATTCAAATCACGGCACTCTAAATATAACTCTAAATATTGTCCATATACCTCAGCAGAAAGCAAGAGCACGTGATACTGGAGGGAGTGGGCGGGGCTTCAAAGATATTTATAGGATAGGCCATGCGATTGGGTGTGTGTGTGCTTGTGTGCTTTTGTCTGTCACGATGATAATTAGAAAATTTTTTTATATAAAAAAATATTTTTTTTCTTTTTGTTTAAAATTTTTTAATCCCACAAGGAAAATTGTTGCCTCTGCAAAGGCAATCTCCGAAGGGAACCACAAGAGGGCACCATAATTGTACATCATCTGTCACTACAATCCATGTCAACATGAGATGCATCATCTTGGTGGGAGGTTTGCACTCTCTGAGTGCATTTCAATTTACAAAATGAAGGAAATGAAAATGAATAGTTCACCCGCTGTAAGCTCTTCAGTCATATTTGTTCAGGACGCATTCATTTCAGTCCGAACCTTGTATTCATGATGAGTTTCATTCCTCACCTAGGGAACCTTGATTATTATTATTGTTTTTTTAAATTTTTTTTTTATTTTGATATACTGTATTAATCCCACAAGGGAAATTATTGCCTCTGAATTCAACCCACATAAAGTGAGCAAACACAGACACACACGTAAACCGTGAGCACACACACACTCGAAGCCGTGGGCCGTCCCACACATTGGGGCGCTCGGAGAGCAGCTGGGGGTTTCGTGCCTTGCTTAAGGGCACTTCAGCCATGAAGGTGGACATACATGTGCTGCTGGTTAGGGAATCAAACCAGTGCCCTTTCTTTCTCAAAACCGCCTCTCTAACCATTAGGCTACCGCCGCCCCCATGCTTATTGAACCATGCTATTAGCATGCTTCAGAAGAATTTTAAAGATAACATAGGCCTACAACAACTTCATTTGACTGCATTTTATCACGTCAGTCCTTTTTTTTTCTTCTTCAGGTTGACTACTGCCAATCACCCGAAGACTACCTCAAGTTTGAAAGTGGTTTGATGGACCAAGCGTCATCACAGCACGCTTTGGAGAACCCCAGCCAGAGTACCAGTCGAGCAGTGAGTGCGTTAATGAGTTCGGTCCAGACGGCTGCTGCTAGAACCCAGCTCTTCCCACTAGACATGCAGGGGAACCAGATTCTTCTCTATAACCAAATTTCTCCTACAGTTGGACTTCAAGAAGCTTTGCCTGGGGCACCATTAAAAGGATCTTCGGAGCATGGAACAGTCCACTTGACCGGGCAGGGTGGGGTGGACGGCGGTTTAGACGGGTTGGAAGGCAACGGGGCTGGAACTGCGGGCAAAGTTTTCATGTGCCATTGCGGCAAAAGATTTACTCACAAGAGCATGCGAGACCGCCACATCAACATGCACCTGGACCTGCGGCCTTTCCATTGTCCGGTGTGCTCCAAGAAGTTCAAGATGAAGCACCATCTGACTGAGCACATGAAAACACACACCGGTCTGAAGCCCTACGACTGCCTCAGCTGCGGGAAGAAGTTCATGTGGCGGGACAGCTTCATGAGACATCGCTCGCACTGTGAGAGGCACAGCGGAATCAGTGGTACTAGTGAGGCCCAAGGTTCAGACGGGTCAATTATTTCTCCTCAGAATCCTCCTCAGCACCTGATTTCAGGCAACAAAGGTACTCAAGGCAGAAGTGGAGTCCCCGTCCTGTCTCCACACCACTCCAGTAGCAGCAGCAGCAGCAGCAGTAGTAGTAGAAGCGGTTTGAGCATGGCAGTCCCAGGGCCTCTTTTAGGGATTAATCCTGCGAGCGGAATGTACGGCCACGGGTCGGGGGTACTCGGGTTGGAGGTAAGCCAGAGTGAATGTGGGGAAGATATCAGTGAGGTGTGCATAGGTGAGAACAGTGTCACTTAAACATCCATTTATCATCGCTGCAGAAAGACCGAGTATCGCACCATGGGACCACGTGTACAGTTGTTCGATTGTGATAGTGTCCGTGAGCATGATCCACGTGTAACAGGCCAGGGAAGAAATAATCGATCCGTTGATTATAGTAGAATTGCCTTTTTGTCCAAAATACTCCCTGGTGCATTAAAATAGTTCAAAGTGTCCAAAAACGTTCTTATTTAAAGATTAAATCTGATATGGGAGGAATATGGGTTGTCGCGGAGACCCACGAAACACACAGTGCTTAAAAATGTGATTGGAGCGCCTGTTGAACTCGAGATAAATGTCAGTTGTTTTTGGCTGTGGGTTCGAGTATATCCGGTAGCCAACAATCCCAAACATTTCTATAAACTGTGTAGAGATTAGTTGATGTCGAAACAGCAGTCCGGAACAGTAGGACCAGTAGAACGGATGGACTGGTGATGGACGGGAGATGGGCGCCAGCCTCCCCGCAACCCTAATTAGGATTAAGCGGTTCAGAAAACGAATCGATGAACAAATATGGGTTTTAACTGATACGTAAACGAATCACAAAGATTCTCTGTGAATTTTTTCGAAGACCTCCAGACTATGTGGAACACAGTGCTACAGAAACTGCAGGAAAATCAAGAACGCCGCTGTTATAAAGTCCAAAACGGGGCAAAGTAAATACTGAAAACGGGATAAATGCAGAGTTTTATGTTGCATTTTGTGTTTTACATTGAAGTAATGTGTTCACTTAAGGCAGTACGGTATGGTAGTGGTCTTGGGTTCGAGTACCATGCTCAGCAGGGTCGTTATTTTTTTTTTTGTGTGTGTGGACTTTGCATGTTCTTCTCATCTATGCGTGGGTTTCCTCCAGGCACTCCAGTTTTCTTCCATCTTTCTTTGATAGTAAACAAAAAATGTTAATTGTAGTAAATTTTTCAAAAATATCTGTTTTTCTTCCGTTTCTCACAGGTGGGTTATTGACTTTGTTAAGCACTGTGTGGATATATATGACAGAGTGACGCATCACATTTCCTCAAAGAGCCACGTGTCCCTCACACAGTTAACACGTTTAATGACACTTTGTGTCTAAGAGCCCACAGTTTCAGAAAGTTTGCCTTTACAGTTAATATAAAAATAGACCACGGGGGTCCAGATGCTCCCACCGAAAGGACCATTTGATAATACGCCGATATCCAACATGTATACCGCCCCAGCTTCAGCACGCGGCAAGTTAATATTCAGAAACCTAAAATACAGTTTTGCCTCTGTGACCTTGAAAAGTAGGTCAAGGTCACTCACACAGAAACCCATCCTGGGACTCATAGTAGTGATCCAGCGTCCCAAGTCCGAAAGCCCCAGCTTTAGCCCGCGGCAAGTAAACGTCTGGAAAGTGAACACTAAAGTGTGACGGACAGACGGATGAAACCCATTCCTACAGCCTCCTGAGCCACTTTGTGGGCGGGAGCTAAAAAGAGGACACGTCTTATCATTTCATCCCGGCTCCTCATGCGCTGCTTAGATTTGATTGTGGTCCTAAACTCATTGTTCTAGATGAAATAAATAGGGTGAACTGCAATTAGGAGAGCTGTTATATTTATTTATTGGTTTGTCTGTGATTTTCAGCATGGTACGCTTATCAAAATAATAAATAAATAGAATGATGGATAAACCTCTAATCCCAGAGAGCTTGCACATACTGAATGAGCCCAACGCTGTGTGGGGGGGCGGAAACAGGAACATGTCGTGTCGCTCCGCACCCGCCCTCTTATTCAGGCTTTACTGTTGTTTTAAAAATGGTCCCATATGCTCTGCACCAGTCCCAGTGCTCACCACACGGACGTTCGACAGCCTTCATGGCGCTCATCACAGATTCTCCACCCGTCCCCACATTTCACCGACGCTCGTCTTCATGATTAGAAATCACCTCATTCGGAATGTTTGGGAAATTTTACCCAGCCTGAGACGGGGCCATACATTTTATATAGTTCTACAACCTGTATAGATAATTATTTGTTAATAATACCAACCTGCAGAACAGTGTTAAGCCCCCGGCTTATTCTTTCTTTCGTTTTCTTCTTCTTTTTTTTCTTTGTTTTTTGTTTGTTTGTTTTTTTTTCCATTCAAAGCCCTAAGACTTGTCTGTATTAATTTCATGTGATTATAAACAAAAGTCTCTCACTTTGGGAGCTTTAGGAAGTTAATTACATTATATATGTATAACTTTTATTTCCCTTTTAAAGGAGAAGGTACAGAAGGTATTGCGGACATTAAGGGATCCGCTGAATTCCCCACCCTGTCTCTGTGAAGGTATCAGAGCAGCTGATTAACCAGAGTTTGCTGTATTAAAAAGTCATTAAAGAGTTAAGAGAAAGATTTCTAATTGTGATGATGACAGGTACGCCTTCTGTGAAGGCTGTTGAAATGATATGCCATGTTTTGAAATGGATTTGTAGCACTTTTGGAGTGTAATGAATGTGGACATGAGGAGGAATTGTGAAGAAACTGAACTGATATGTTTTGAACAGTGAGTTTAATCGGATCATTCAGTACACTGATTTAAGAGTCAGTCTGTCCTCCATGTCCATGTTTATCAACAATAAAGATTCACTGGGGGGAAAAAAAAGAGTTTTGTCTTTTCTTTATTAAGGAAACAATATAAAAATGAAAAAAATAAAAATGTTGTACATTTACAATTATTTCTGTTTGGAATAAAACTGATAGATCTGAAGCCAATCCACAGAAATAAATGAAAATGTGTGACGTAGCATCATATTAAAGGAAAAGTTTGGAGAAAATCAGCTGTACGTTTTTACTGGTTGTTTTACGGAATCATTTTTTGGTAACAAAAGGATCATAGATTAAGGAATGTGTTTAGAATAAATGTAGCAAAATGATTTATGGTGGTGCTTGAAAGTGTGTCAGACATTTAAGTTTTTGCATTTATGAATAAATAAGAGCTAAAACAACTTCACAGTTTGTAAAAGTAAACAAAAAGGAACTCAATTAAACAAACTCTTAGGAAAACTTTTTTAAAACTTTTTTAAAGCAAGTCACATTGTGACTAATGTTCCCCAAAGAAAGCATTGCTGCTCAATTGTTAACGATCACGCGGACAAGCCAGGAGGCTATTGGGAAAATATTTTAAATGGACATGGTTGAAATATATCTTTTTGGATTAAATAAGAAGTTTTGCTTTGGGAGGAAAAAACATTGCATTTTATCATAAGAACCTTATTCCACTGTAAAAACATAAAGGTAGTATTATGGTCTGGGCCTGTTTTGCTGCATCTGGGCCAGGATAGTTTGCCGTCATGGATGGAACAATGAATTTTAAATTATACCTGCAAATTCTAAAGGAAATTACCGGAACATCTGTCAGTCGACTGAAACTCAAGAGGATGTGGGTAATGCAGCAAGACAGTGACCCAAAAGACATAAGTGGTTAAAGAAGAATAAATGTGGTTTTTTTTTTTTTTTTTTGGAATGGCCAAGTCAAGAGGGACTGGTGAACAGAGGGACTGGTGAACTGGGGGACTGGGGGACTGGGGGGGACTGGTGAACAGAGGGACTGGGGAACAGAGGGACTGGGGAACAGAGGGAGTGGGAAACAGAGGGACTGGGGAACAGAGGGAGTGGGAAACAGAGGGACTGGGGAACAGAGGGAGTGGGAAACAGTGACACTGGGGAACAGAGGGAATGGTGAACAGAGGGACTGGGGAACAGAGGGAATGGTGAACAGAGGGATTCCCTGGAAATAGTTAACAGCCTTGTGTTCTGTTTTCTTTCTGCAGGCTCTCACCACTCTTGTCTTCAGCAGGTACTTACAATGGTACTTTTTCTAATATTTTCATGAAATATTAAAAAAAGATACATAAAATCTTTTACTGACCTAGAATGAGGCGGGGTAACAAAATGGGACAACGTAATCACCACAGGAGGGTCTCATATACGACAGTACAAAGGGTCATGTAAGTACAGCACCCGACGAAGACTGGGAAACACCCTAACCAGTTCGTCTGTCCATCGCAGAGCCAACACACACACATACTCACACTCAGACAATCTGGAACAGCCACTTAGTCTAACGTGCATGTCGTTGTACTGTGGGAGTTGTACTCTGGTTGGCAGGGTGTAGTACATCCCCGTGTATTTCCATGATGAAACAGCCTATTTACAATGCTGTCTGTACATTCTTTATCACCCCCCTCCTCCCACAATAAAAAAAATATATTATTCTACTATTAGATTATGAAAGTGTGGGTACACAAAAATCCTGGAAAGAGACTGCCGAGCTCTGGAAAGCTGTTCCGCCTTCTCCCAGAGTCAGGGATAGGCTCCAGCCTCACTGTGGCCCAAGAAGGATTCAGCGGTTCGGCAGATGAATGAATGAAAGTACGCTCTGAGGTATGGAAGAGCGGTGACTCTAAATGCTAGCTTTTGCAGGGAAGATTCCAGTTGGGTTTTCAACGAATCAGTGATGCAGTCTTTTAAAATGCAAGGACAGATTTTTGTGTAGATCGGGTTTGGTCCTGCGCTCCTGTTCTCATTTGAAAATACATAAATATCAAAGGAGGTATTTTATTTCCACTTCATTTACTACATAATATAACATAAATTCTGGGGTGGCACCCTCACAGCAAGAAGGCTCTGGCGTTTCTGCGTGGAGTTTGCCGTGTGTTGCCTTGCGATGGCCTGCCGAGCTGTTCAGGGTGTAGAGGCAGTCGTGTTATCTGTAATGTTTTCATTTTGGTATTTATTTCTTTATACAGTAGCTTTGGGGAAAAATCATTACAATTATACTACAATGACTCATTCGTGCCCACGGTAGCAGCACCTGATGTTGCGTAACAGATGTATACTTAGATAATGTTTAATTTCACCGTGGAAGTCAGTTTAGAAAGAAACATCTGACTTACACATACAGTGTAAGTCGTTTTGATGCATAAGTGAGAGTCACTAGGTCTGTGAATAACCGTTTTAATGGCTGATCTTCTGAAAAGCCCCCCAGAGAGCAGTGAGTCGGGCTTTCAGGTCTTGAGCATAAGGGTCCAGCTTCTGCTGCATGGCCTGATTGCTCTGGACGAACTGGTTTTGAAAGAACGGGAGCAAATTTTTCTGGAAATCCAGCAGGTGATGCTCCAGTCTCTGCTTCAGCTTCTCTGCTTGAGGTTCCATCTTTGTCTGAAGCTCGCTCATACTTTTCTCTAGGCTCATCCTCAGCTCCTCACTTTTCTGGATCAGGGCGGTTCTCAGAGCCTCAGAGGGAACAGCGTCTGTGTAGGAAGTCATTTCCTTTTTCCACTGCTCCAGCTGCTGCTGGATATCGGATGTCAGCTCCTCAACATACGGCCCCAGTTGTTGCTTCACTGAACTTATGTCCTGCTGCAGTTGTGCCCTCAGCTGTTCGGCCTCCTGGGACACCTTAGCCAGCAGCTCCTGAGTCAGAGGAGTGACCTGGTCCGGAATGGCCACCGCGCACTTACCGCTGGCGTCCGTACTCTCTGAGATCTTAGCGCTGAAACAAAAGAGTTGGAATAATTAAATAAATAAATCCAGTTATTCTGAATGGATGGATACAGTGCGACATAAAGTGCCTTGGCAACGTAATCCCAGAATGCATTTTTCACCATTTCAATACTTAGTTTGGCCTGGTCCTGCCACAACATGTTGGCTTTGCAGACTTTAAAACAAATAAACAAATAATAGATAGAAATGGGTAAGTAGTGATGACTTTCTTCAACCAGAATATAGAGGGATGGAATAGAATAAAATAAAATAAAAATCAAATTAAATTAAATTAAATATAAAATAAAAGTAAAAATTTAATTTAATTTAATTTATTATATTATATTATATTATATTATATTATATTATATTATATTATATTATATTAATATTTATATTTATATTAAATACAATACTCGCCGGTTAAAACAAGCTAAAACTATGAAGCTCTTTATGTCTATATCTTTTGTGTAGTTTTCCTCAGCGTGAGTTGAGGAGGTATGACTGATCCTTTTTTAAATACAAGAAAGCCATGATGGAGAAGGCAAATTCCAAAACCCAGCTATGTGCTGTCTCCGCTTACAAAGCTGTCAGTCGTACCACATGACACACTCCTGCGTATCTGAGTGATCTGCACATATCTGGCGTCCAGGACCCATCAGCAAGTATCAAATATAATGTGCACCATGAATAAATGTCTAATTAAAAAATTCAGGTAAATGAAAACAAACTCAGCTCTCCCTATTTTATCTCACCCAATGATAAAATATCAGTTTAACTCACGTGTTTACATATTCAGTTTAATTTGATTTAATTTTATTGATAATGTATTTTAATCGCTTTATTTTACCGCAAAGGAATTATAATATTTTATTAGGTAAAATGGCTAAAGTTAAATACTTTCAGGAACATGGGCACATTGGATACCAAACATTCACATGCAAGAACAAGAAAAAGAAAACATTCCTCAGCAGCTAAAACATATAAAAGCTCAGCATGTCCAAGCTTGTGTATAGAAGTAAAAAATGTGATGCAGGTCTGTAGGTGCTGCGTTCATATAACCTATATCCGTTGATCTTAAAAATAAAGAGGCACAGACATAATGGAATAATTTTTTATTATAATTAGTTTAGTAGTTTATTTAATATTTTGAATAATACGATAGTACAACATAAATAAAATAAAACATGATACACCAACAACAAAAAACACTTGTAGATACCAAATACCATAAAAGTCCAACACATGCCATTACATCATATCTTAGCAGCTGATAATGAGTTAGCTTTGTTATCATGATCTTTGAATTGCATCACTGGAATGATGACATCACTGCTCACAGACTAGTAAATCCAATAATACTGAACGACACTCAATAATGATTTTGTCCAATAATAAATAAGAAGAAAAAAGTTCATGGCGGCACGGTGGCGTAGTGGTTATCACGTCCGCCTCACAGCAAAAAGGTCCTGGGTTTGATTCTCCTGTGAAGAGTGTTCATGTTCTGGGCGTGCTTGTGTGGGTTTCCTCCGGTTACTCCGGTTTCCTCCCACAGTCTAAAAAACATACACAGTAGGCTGACTGGCTGTTCCAACTCGCCCCTAGGTGGGAGAGTGAATGGTTGTGTGTGTATTGGCCCTCCGATGGTCTAGTGAGCTGTTCAGGGTGTATTCTGCCCTCACCCAGAGTCGACTGCGATAGGTGCAGGCCTTCTCTTTACCCTAATAAGGATTAGGAAAATTAATGAATGGATGAATGAAAAATGTGAGATCCTGTATTATATGAAAATACTTCGGTCTAGTCATATCAATATTAAGACTGAGATGAGATTTATCCTGTTAGATAACCAGGCAAGATTACAAAAATCTTTAGGTAAAGAACAAAGGTTCATCTGTGCCCTTATGTCTTAATTGTTGGCCTATCATTCATTCATTCATTATTCCTAATTAGGGTCACGGGGAGGCTGGTGCCCATCTCAGCCGACTCTGGGCGAGGGCGGGGTACACCCTGGAC
>JBCNYG010000011.1:219069-233220 GCA_039654305.1 Porochilus rendahli | reverse complement strand
CACATGATACGCAACACCAGTACCACCAGTACCAGCCTCATACTCATGTGAGTACACTTTTCTACGGTGGATTTATTTGGCCTTCTAGGCTTGTTATTATCACCTACTTGTGAAATGTTATCCCTGCAGATCTGCTGTGCTGGTTCCAGTAAGTTTTATAGTTGATCACAAAGCATTCTGTGCATAAACTCTTCTTTTCTTTTCTCTCTCCATACTGTAGATGCTGAATGAACATTGTCCAAGATGGCGTCAACTTAACGCCGCCCTGCACACTGATACCCGACGGAGAGTTCAGTCTATGTACTTAGAGGTCTATGGTAGGAAAAATGCACAAGAAGACGAAGAAGAGAGTGGCGCGTTTCCGGTTTGGGCGGATGTTATTGTGTTTGGTGCAGCACATTGCTACGGGAGATTAACCACATACCGGGAAAGTTGTTGAGGTTGTTTATTTAAAATTTGGGGGTATTTTTTGTGAAGTGAGATTAAGTCGGGACCCGAGAAAAGGCTAAGGTGAGTCATATAAACAAAAAGAGGTGCTAGGAGTTTGTTCCGCTCGATACCTGGCTGGAGAAAAGCCACAGAACTCCACTAGCATGAGGACAGAGTTCCTGTGGTTTAATGTCAGGTGTGCATTGTGTTGTATAATGATGTGTTTTGTGTGCAGTTTGGACACAGGAAGTGAAAATATACTGCTGTGTCATGTACTTTAGGTAACTTTAGCATTGTTATTAAAGCTATCAAAGTGGATAATCATGACTGAGGTTGGGACTTGGTGATCTACAAGTTAATATATAAGTCAACTTTTGAAGGACACAACTCAATTTGCGAGTTACACTTGCAAGGTAAGTCAAATCACAAGCCTCTTACCCTAAAACAGCTCTGATTGGCTTCAGCGTCTCACGTGACCCTGATGGATATACATGGCTCATCTTATGGAGCAGCTACATGTGATTTTGTGTTTGGATTTGTCAGGTCGCCAGCAGGATGACACTGCTTTTGTAACCCATTTCCCGTCAGGGTGTGAAGTGATGTGTGTTTTGAGTTACAGTACAGATGTGAGTTCCTCTTGAATATATCACGTGAGCACTAATAGCTGATTGGATAATTTCATGTGCAGGAATACAAGTTGTTCCCGTTTGAAGTAGGCCAGAGGGTCTATAGTTAAATTCAAGGCAACTAATTAGTTTTTTCATATCAGGACCTGCAAAGAGACGACCCTTCATTGGACCCCTGTAATCCAAGAGGCTTTAGAGATGAGTATTGGGCTGGAATTGGAGCAGGATCTGGTAAAAGACAAGAGTGGAGCCCCACTGATTTATGATCCTACGTCAGAGTCAAGAGCAGCAGGGTTCATAAACAGTTCTTTTGATCGTGTAGATAAGTCCGCTGTGAAAGACGGAAGAAAAGGGACTAGAGCACAAGAGCCAACTGTTATTTTATCCCGTGACACCAGGACATCTCCCTTTAAACCAAATCAAGATTTCCAACAGAGGGTGGGTTATAATGTGGTTCAAACTAGCACCATAAGAGCCTTTCAAATAAAGCTGTATTTCCTCCTACAACTAATATTAATTGTACCCCCATTTTGTTGTTCTTTTTGTTTTGGTACAGACCGTTATCCAGTACTTGAAGCCTTCTGACGAATGCCCAACACTGAATACCAAGGTACCCTGTGAGGCCCGTTGTGGGACACCGAAGTGTTCCTCATCAGTGAGATTTCATGATGCCTCTGACGTGTGCTCCCTGGCAAGGAATGAAACTTCTGAGGAGACCGAGGTTTCATATTTTACCAAAATACCCGGGTTGCCAGATGTTCCAATCAGATGTGACATGCACGATCAGCCTACAGATCCAAACAAACACACGAGAACCTGTGTTTCTTTAATCACACCAACTACTGAGAGTGAAAAGGGTGTACCAGTTTTAAGACAGGATCTTCAACTTGGTTCTCATAAAACACCAAAAAAACATGAACATGTTCAGTCTTGTAAAACCGTCAGTTCTGAGAAATGTGTGGATCGACAATCTAAGAGCTGTACAGACGACGATACCACACTGGATGAGCATGTTCGCGTTCCTAGGCGTCATTTAAAGTGCGACACTGTCTCTGCTGAAGCGAGTTCTGCATGCTCGTCTATCTCTGACTGTAATCAAAGCGCTGTTGTACATAACCTTCAAAAAGGGAATTCTGTCATACTTGACTCTGTGGAGAATTTTCAAACACCATTGGAGATTTCAGCGACTTGTTTCGAGAGTCAGAATCCTAGTCTTCCATCTAAAAAAGAGGAATCTAGCACCAACACACCGAATGCTAATTGCACACCAAGGAAAACAGGTCTGCTAACTTCTGCTGCTCACTGTTCTTGTGAAGCGGTGAGAAAAAAAGAAAATGAAGGGGGTAACGTGTTGGACGACACCCCTACCTGTAGCCAAAGTTGCTCATCATGTGAGCTCTCATTATCAGATACGAACAATACCTCAACACTGAGAAGTAACACTGATGAGGAGACAAACAATGGCCAAATAATGAATATTATGAACGTTGGAGCAACCAGTGATGTAATTTCTGGTTATTTTAATTTCCAGGAGCAATCACGGTCTTTGGACGTTAGCACAAAGCAGGAGACACGGGTAAGCATCGGTGTTATCAGTTTAGAGAACACGAGTAAAGCGAGAATGTCTGAAGTTGATGTTAAGTGTCCACAAACCTGCCCTGATTTCCTTGATAAAGAAGAACTAGCCCAGGTAGAACCCTGCGAAGACTGTTCCACTCATTTCACTGAGCGTGAAGGTAAAATCGATCCTGATTGTAAATCAGCTTGTGTTAATCGTAGTAGAGTCAGTAGTTCTGTTCTAATCAAAAAAAGAGTCAGGCGTGACTTTAAAAAGGGAAAGCCAGCCAGGCCGTTTTCAACGACTCAGGAACCTTCGGAAAACATAACCGAAAAATATCACGCTTTACCAAAACATCATTTCAGGAAATATTCTGTAGATTTTAAAAGGATTGAAACTAAGGGAGCAAAAAAACGATTAGCATCCATGCACAGTGGAACGTTACGCTGCAGTGCCATCGCTATGCGTAAAGGAAAGAAGCCTTTACACAACAGGCACGCAGAAAGAAAAGATCGCACATTTTGCAGGAAACGCCGGAAAGTCAGACCTCCAGCTTTGGTTCCCGAGTGTGGACCGAATCGGTGTGTAAAATCGAGTAGAATTTCGAGACGTCTCATTGGCCAGACCTTCCAAGCATCTTCAAGTTCGCGACCAAATAATGTTCAAAAAGGTTCAAATCAAACCAACACATTATTAGGTCCTTTGGAAGAGCCAGTAAAGCTTGAGAGAGGTAACGAGAAGCATTGCATCATGTCTCAAAGCAGCGCCAAGGATTTCCATTCAGTTACCCAGGATACACTACTGAAAACAACTGAGTCACAAAGCAATGACACAAACGTGACTGCAAGCGGAAAACAAACACCGTGGAATAAAAGGGATGAAGGGGACGTTCCCAGCACTGATCTAAACGGAGATGCAGATTTTGAGTTGTCTCTGGAGTCCACTATTAATAGTCCAGGTTTGGCTTCCTGCATTTCCGGTGCATTTTATGAAAAGATGATGGATGAAAAGGAGCTGGGGGAATTACCAGAAAAGGACGTTGCTGCTGAAGATGCTCTATGCAGATCAAATGTGATTCTAGTTAAACACTCTCCAGGCGACAGAGTAGACATATTTACACAGTATTACGATGAGGACTCTGTGACTTCATTAAATAAAGACATAAACGCAATAGCTGATGCTAATAAGAATACAAAACTAGCAAAGAAATGTCTAAATTGTAAGTACTGCCGTAGATCCTTCCGTCATATCTCTGCATATACCGTTCATCAGCGTATTCATACAGGTGAAAAACCTTACAGGTGTGAACACTGTGGCAAGAACTTTGCTCAGCTTTTGAAGCTCAAATCCCATAGAAATACCCACGTCCCGTCTGCGTCTTGGCCCTGCCCATGTTGCAGAAAAACGTTCTCCAAAAAAGGGAAGTTGATGGCTCATTTTTTGACCCACGTAAAAGACTCTAAGCGAAATAATAAGGCAGGTCAACAAGGAAACAATCCTGATGCCCCCGTAAGCAGGAGCGTGATATGCCTTGTTTATAACAACCAATTTACAAACGGACGCATGCGGAAAACTCCTAGCCATGACCGAGATAAGCCCACGTCCTGTAAGACCTGTGGAAAAGAATTTCGGAGGTCATCACAGCTAGCAGTCCACGAGAAGACCCACTGGCCAGTTAAACCCTACGCCTGCTCCATTTGTGGCAAAAGTTTTAATCAAGTCAAGACTCTGAAAAGGCATTCCCAAACGCATACAGGGGACACGCCTTTCTCCTGTTCTCAGTGTGGTTGTGCATTCGCTGAACTTCCTTCACTGCGAGAGCATCAAATATCTAAGCGCTGCAATCCGAACCCAAGCATAAAGGAAGAGAGCTGCAGTGTTGAGGGTTTTATAGTCAGTCATGGTGTCAACGGTCAAGTAAATACACCGATGTTCTTCAAGTGTCGAGTATGCAGACAACTCTACCGAAAGTGGTGCCAGTATACTCTTCACCTTCAAACCCATACAAAGTCTCCGTCGTATCTTTGCTTCGCTTGTGGCCAGAGCTATGAACAGGATTCTGACGTCAGCGTTCATTGTCTGGTATGTTGTCATACGAGTGGAGAGGAGGTGGCTTGTGTTTCCTCACTTTCTGAAATATTGCATCGTGATCCTAGAGAACGCACACACTTGAAGACTAGTTCACCAAATCACCAGCCTTCTGTAGAGGTTTCCACAGGCAAATCGTCGTCAAATTTTGATCAGTTTAACAAGAATTCCCAAACTCTGAGTGATCTGCAGACAGAACACCTTACGCCAGAGTCCTCTCACTTTTTAAAGGCATCACATTTGCCCGAACCTGGGAATCAGCCTGCTGATGATGGGTTACCCCGATTGCACACACCTTCTGTACTGACTTGTGCTTCCTCTTCCAAGTCTCTTGAATGTATTGAAGTATCACCGAGTCTCTGGAGGTTTAAGTGCCGGCGTTGTGGTCAGAGGTACAAGCGATACAAGAATTTGTGGCTTCACATGCAGACGCATATCCACGGTTTTAGACACGTTTGTAGACATTGTGGACATTCCTTTAAAAGGTGGCACAAACTCTGGTCGCACCAAAGGATTCATCATCGGAAAGGCTCTTGCTATACGTGTACACAGTGCAACCTCCGATTTCACGTCTTCAGCTCGTATAAAACGCACCTGATGAACCATGTTGAGGAAAGACCTTACGCTTGTCCTGCTTGCCCACTAACCTTTGCTGATGAAGAACACTTGCATGATCACGATTGCACTTTTCACCAAACAGCAAGAAAATTACAGTGTGATGTTTGTGCCCGAGGTTTTAGTAATTTGACAAATTTGGTAAAACACCGTCGTCTCCACAACGGTGCCGTTTCTCACCACTGCCTTCCGTGTAATCTTTCCTTCGCAAACACCAAAGTCCTCCAGGAACGTCTGAATACTCATAATAACGCAGCCAGCCTCCTTCCTTCCATCCCGTCTGAGCCCTTAACATTTCTACACAAATGCGGAAAATGTAAGAGCAGCTTCTCAACCGGAGATTTACTTTATGCTCATCAGATATGTCACACCAGAGACGTAAAAAATCGGATGCGTTCTGCACAAAGCATTGAATCTACCTCAGATAGCAGTGGAGGCACATTGTCTTCGAATAGCAGGTCTCTGCTATCAACTCTTGACCTCGATGCCATTCCAATCGAGAGCCTTTTTAAATACCCACACCCTGATAAGCTTTATGTTGTACCAAATCGTTCAAAAATGTCAAAAAGTATACCGACTGTTAATCTAAATTTAGGTGACAAGGATCTCCCACAGGAATCCACCATTGACCCTGTTTCTCCAAACAGTACAGCTGGACCTTCTGGACAAAATAAGGTCAAGAGTTCACAAAGATATCGTGAAACTGCAATAATGTACCAACCTCAGGCTTCAGCTATCCAAGAATCTGTTCAGTGTCAAAATACCGACGAGATTTCAGCACTTAACTCGGACACTGTAACTGATAACCTCCAGGATGGAGCTAGCGGCGATGGATCGAAGCAAACAGCTGAGTTTTTTGAAACGATAGTATTCTTGGAAGGACCCACCACCAGTGTGAACACTACTGAAATCCAGGCACAGAATGAGGTCTTTGAATGTGCAGACTGCTCTGAAAAGTTAAGTAGTCTTACTGGATTGTATGAACATTATTTTCTGCATGCATTAGGGAATACACGCTTTTAGTTTTCTCTGAACGAGGACTGATGTTTGTAAAAAACTGGAACAAGCAGCTTGGACACGCTTGCAAAAGCTGGGTTTCTTTTTTAATTGTTCAAGTATTATGGGGAGAAACAAACACTAGGCATGCTATCAGGGTGTTGCATGGAAAAAGACTTTTATTTTGCTGTTCGTTCCTGATACAACAAAGTGTTTCCTCTTGCTGCTCATGTGCCTTATTTTACAATTTTGTTCTTTTCAATCGTCCAAATTTGTCTTTTCATAATGCAGTAACTTTTATAGTTGCCATTTCTGGGAATGTAAGACATGAAGTGATGTTTGTTTACAGTTATGCTCTACAACAGGGGTCACCAACCCTGTTCCTAGAGATCTACCTCACTGAAGGCATTGCCTGCAGCTCTAATCTAGCCCATCCGATCATTGACTTCAGAAGTTCTTGGTCAGCTGAAAGAGGTGTTTGAGAGAAAATCTGGCAGGAGGGTGGAGCTTCAGGAACTTTGAGTTAGTGACCACTGCTCGCGTTATACGCAAATCTGCATCTTCTCAGAAAATAAAGACCTGGTATTTCTTTTTCTTCTATAAATGCATTATATTGTTGAATACTGTATCAGTAAAAAAGGGACCATGTCTGTTTAAAGATAAATGAATAGAAGCTAACGGGTTCATATACGTCGAATACATTTTCTGAGCATTTTCTTGAAAATTCTTTATTCTTCCATTGAGCCGTTAAAAAAAATCTGTAATAAAACTACTTAAAATAAAAGCACTGTGTGGCCGCAGTAAACCAACAGGGGAAAAACTAGCAGACGTTAGCAGGGTGTTATTTAAAGATCACTGGAAAGGCATTTTGTGTTGCCTGAAGAGTTGGATGGTGAAGAAAATCTAGTCCTTGGATAAATAATAGGTTTAACAAATATCTTAAAGGGAAGAAGCAAAAAGAAACAATGGGGAACATGTGCAGTATTCTTAAACAAACTTGTTTTAATGAAAACAAAAGAAATAGCTATGGACATGGAGAGCAAGCAACCACGAGAGAAACCGATATTGTGTAAGCTTTGTGAAACTGAGGTACTGACTTTGCCAATGAACATCTTAGCAAATTAGTACACATCCAACGCTTCAAAATGTGACATTACCCATCATTCATACATACATGACTACAGAATCTTGCGTATATACTGTATATGCATCGGTCTCACCACCTGTTTTGGTTGTGAGGATTTTTTTTTTTTCCCATTTTATTATTTTTATTTTTCAATCAAAGACTTGTCTCTCTGGTTACGATATTTTTTACAGCAATCATTTCTTCTTCTCCTCATCCTTTTTGCCATCTGGCTTGGTTCCGCTCTGAGAAGCTAAGGAGCCCATGGCATTACGGATGGCCTCGTTGTTGGGGTCCACTCCAGGCAAATTTTCTAGTACACTTTGGAGGAATTCTGGGTCCTGCATTACATCATAGTCATCCTCCTCCTGTTGGTGAAGAGAAAACATTTAAAAAATAAATATAAAACAGACTAAGCCATGCCCTGAAGTTGGAGGAAGGAAATGTGCAGCTCACTCCCCCACTGCTTCACATTTTTCCTGCTGTTTCTGGAATCAAACCAGCGACCTTTTGGTCCCAAAGCCACTAGGTCTAATCATTAGGCTACGGCTGCCCACTTACAGGTTTACTTATAGTAAAGGCTACAGTCAATAGAGAAAAGAACCACACACATTATCCGTAACATCTTTTGATAATGCCTTGCCACCCATAGTTGATTGCTATAAAATACAAATCGAGGAACCGGAATGCTATCGATAGCTGGTTTTATTCTCAGCTAATCTTAATGATTACTGTAGAGGAAGCTAATTAGCTTGGTGTGCAGTAGAACATGATGAGTTGCACTTGCTTGGGTTTGTAAGTACTTCCAGGAGGGTTGATCCTTTAATCATCTCAGAAATTTTTTGTTGTTTTCTGAATAATTATTATATTTTTCACCTGGCTGTTATAAGCTACAGTGTGTAAATTCACCTGGTATTTGCGTGTGAGCGTTTTAGGGTGCAAAACAACAAAACATGAATATTTTAAAGTGGGGTGATTCTTTTCTTAACTGAACATACACAGTATTCAAGGTAGTTTATGTAAGTTACATTATACAGAGAACTGTTCACGCTGTTGCAGTCATCACGTATCATATTACACTGATTGTGCCTCCCTCCCCACACACAGCCTATAAAAGACTGCAGAATACACACACTGCTGGCTTGTGTGCAGTAGGTTGTGAGTGACTCTACCTTTGCTGACTCGGCTGTGTCCATTGGAGCTCCAGTGTCCATCGATTCACCAAATTCTGCAAAGAAAACGCATGCGTTTGAGTTCACTGCACCAGAGATAAGTCACAAAATATCTAGAACCCGGTAATTAATGTTAGTGTTCATGACGTACATTTGTTTCTGCTGGATGTGACACATGAGCCCACCGAGTTCCTTTGCAGCAATATAAAACAAATGGCTGCTGATATCTACAGTATTATGCATCTATTATATTATGCACTGGATAGCCAAACAACCCTTAACATTATCCTGTAACTTTTATTTTAATGAAGTAGTCTACAATTTTATTCTTTTTTTTTTAAATGCTACAGCTGGAATATTATTTCAGGACACGGCCATTTCTACCACTTAAAGTGCATCAAGTCCACCTCTGAAGGTGAAATGCAGCATTCAGTACACTAAGAGGTGTATACAGAGTACAGCATTACTTCATTTACCGTCTATTTATTGTCCATTTCCATAATGTAAGTGCGGTTGATAGATCTGGTACAGTATTGTGTGATTGTAAATTTAATTTCAAACACTACTTGGTGCACAGGATGTGCAAACTGTAACTCATACTGTATTGCGCTCGGAATTTGATATTTGATTGTGAGCGGTGACCTTGAAGCAAGTAATGGCGCACTACCGTATAAAAGTAAGGCCAAACGTATAGAAATATGGCTTGGACAAGCTTTTTTCAAGTAAATGAGGTCAAGGTCACTGACTTAATGCTGGTACGCAACACTTCCCCTTGCCAATGCTGCTACATGTGACGGTAAGCATATAGGAAATGTGGCCAAAACAGGCCTTTTCTTTTAGTTGGATCAAAAGTCGAGGTCAGCGTGACCTTATGCTGGTATGCATCACTCCCCCTTCCCATGACATACAAGCATACAATGTTTGGAATATTTCAGGGTAAGCATTTAGGAAATTTAGCCCAAACAACCCTCTTCAACTGGGGTCAAGGTCACAGTGACCTAATGTTGGTACATGACACTCCCCCTTCCCAAGAAGTACAAATACAAGCATCTCCCCTCTTATCTATGAATCCACAGTATACACGAACCTCCTCCAGCCAGAGACATCTGCATGGCATAGGCAATCTGCTCCTCCTCAGTCATGCTGCTGAAGTCCGGCAGTGATGTCACGCCAGTCTCAGGCTGAGACACGGACATCTTCAGGAGAGCTTCCTCCGATTCTGAGGACACAGACATGATAGTGTAACGTCTACACTGGGTGAGATTTCCACTAACCATTCCCAAAGTGGATGCCGACACCTGTATTGCTTTTTACTTCAAGATTTCATTTATGTTCCAGACCATGACAACCAGATAGGACTTTATTTAATACTACAGACATGACGCAGACCTGTGCGCCCCGGCATCATGCCAATCAGTATCCTGAAGAAAATCTCTTAGTATTTTTCAAATGGTCTTTGTTTTCATCATATTTTTTTTAATACTACGGCTTGAATATTATTTCAGGACACGGCCGTTTCTACCACTTAAAGTGCATCAAGTCCACCTCTGATGGTGAAAAGCAGCATTCAATAATTTAGTAATTTTATGCGAGTACAAATCAGCACCTGTGGTTACTTTATGATGAAAGCGGCATACAAATTAATATTAAGCATACAAACACCTGATTATCGTTCTAAAACTTTACCATGAGCCAGACGTAGCAGCTTAAGATAAAATCTAGAAATAAATTATACAAAGACTTAAATAAAACATTAACCTGATTATACATGCAAATTTTGATAAGGTTGCTGATAACAGAAGTAAAATCGTTAGCATGCCAGCTAGTTATCAAGATAATACTAAAGAGTTTTTCATTTCACACCTGCACGGTTATCTTTGATTAATTCCTTACAAGTGTTATAAGTGTTTACGTGGAAACTTCGGCTGAAATCAAACCTGATCTGTGATTGGCTAGTTTAGCAACGATGTCATTTGTTGAGTCATTATGACGCTATTTGGATTTGCCAATCATTCTCACTGCCATTTATGATGGTGTGATCTGGTGAGGGGAAGCGTAAAGTTATTAGGACATTTTGATAGCCAACAACAGGAACAAAAAAAAAAAAAAAAAATCCTGTATTATTTGAAATATGGGGAAATACGGAGGGTGCACAGGTGTGAATGTTGGTATCAAAGAAAAACCCAAACATAAGCTGTCAAATGAAACAAACTGCCACCAGACAAACATCACCAAAGCAAGACTTGAGGCGTCCTCACCGTCGGCGGTAGGAGTGGTAATTCCTGCTTCCGCAGCTGACTGTGCAGCCGCTCTCCGAGCTTCTTCCTCCTGTCGCTGCCTCTGCTCCTCCATGGACACACGCAGAGCCTGGGGGAGAGAGAGAGCGAGAGATAGAGAGGGAGGGAGAGAGAGGGTGGATATATAAAAGCAGTTTAAATCTTTCAGTAGTTTAAACATTGTGTTCATGTGTTATTTCAGCCTTAATTTTTTTTGCTATACTGTATTATTCCTGTAAGGGAGATTATTGCCTCTGCATTTAACCCATCCAAAAGTGAGCACTCTCTCTCACACACACACGTAAACAGTGAGTTCACACACACACTCGGAGCAGTGGGCTGCCACACACGGCAACTCCCGGAAAGCAGTTGGGGTTTCGGTGCCTTTCTCAAGGAAGGAAAGGAGCAGCTCACTCCTCCAACCACACATTTTTCCTGCTAGTTAGGGTAATGAACCAGCGACTTTTTCCTCTACCCATTAGGCCACGGCTGCCCCCAATGTTTCACGGATCAGCTGATGCTAATATTTGCAATTTCTATAAAAAAAAAATAATAATAATAATAATAATAATAAACTGAGAAACTGTCTTTTTTTTATTCCGGTCAGTCTTAACTTGCTGAATGAGCAATGAATTTTAAAACCAGACTAAGTGGGTCCTGTTGTCGCCCTCTAAGGGCAACTACATCATGTACATCTGTGCATGCGTACTTGCCTGTTGAAAGTGTCGCCATGCCCACACAAACGTCTAACGCGAGAGAGACCAGAATGATACGGAGGGATACTGTCGACTTGTGCGTCAGAACTGGTCAGTACAGGATTTTTCTTTTTGTTTAAATTTTTAAAAGTAGGCACCTCAGATTTGATTCTACATTTTCCATCCTGAGCTGATGGCGGCGGCAGCATCAAAATCTACCTGGGGGTCCAGTCCCTGTTATTCCTCCCCTCAGAGGTCAGTTGAAAGGGGAGGACCTCCCTTTTGAATATTATTGAAAACGTGGCAGTGTGTGTTACTGATCTGTTTAAAGCAGGAGTTTCAACTGAATAAACAGAAAAGTACTACATGTGCACCATCGGCTCAGGACAGACTCCTGTACTCAAATTATTACATCTTTAAATCTTCTTAAGAATAAAAAGAAAGGACAAAATAAAAATATTTATATGTTACCCTTTCTTTTATTTTTGTTCTGATGAGTTGTTAAAGAAAGAAAATAAAACACCTGTTCTTAAAATGATTATTTCCTGTCTAGGGATTACATAATAGAAATCTGCTGAACAAGGAATTAAAAAAGGGCCCAAAAAAAGTAAAACCGATGTGATGCCTTTAGATGTCCTCACTGTGAGGTGACAGGAAATGAAAGAGTTCATAGCTGTTCTAACACAGAGAAACTTTTGCAACTCTAAACTGACAAACACTATAACAGGATCAGTCTCTTAACACTCAAACCGAACTATAATAAAAATAAAACACCCAGCCGACGAACCGCTTAATCCTTTTAGGGTTATGGGGAGACCGAAGCCCATCTCAGCTGACACTGGGCAAAGCCGGGGGACACCCTGAACAGCTACCTAGACCATCGCAGGCCCAACACACCCACAAAACCACTCACACTCACTCACACATTAAGGCAATTTGAAGCAGCCAATTAGTCTAATAAGGATGTTTTAGGACTGTGGGAGGAAACCAGACAGCAGGAAAGGAAACACTCATCTGCAGTCTTCACTTTTAACCTGTAATATGGAGGAATGGGGACCAAAAAAAAAAAAAAACACAAAACCCACCAAAATCCAAAAGCTATCTACTGTTTTCTGCCAGCTTACCAGGGCGAGCTCGGGGTCAGCGCTGGGATCTACTCCAAACTCAAAGTCACTGGCTCCCAGACCCATCATGGTGCCTCCCTCGCCCGCCAGGATGGGAGAGGAGAGCAAAGCGTCTGCCAAGCTGGGGCCGGGAGGCACTGTGACCAGGTGAGAGCCTGTTCCTTCCTTTCCATTCAGAGTGTTTACAAACGCGGTCAACTTCTCAGTGTTTACCTCCTACAGGGGAGGGAAGAGATGATCACAAAAATATCCAGTAATTATAAAAGTAATGCTGGTTATCTCACCCAAACCTAAAATTAACACCAATTCTCCCACTTCTTTCAGCTCAGTTGGGATTGTGGACGGTATATAAAGCTATATATCCCCAGAACTCCCTCTATCATGATGCCAACTTACCGCTCCCACCCCTCCCCCCAACCATGATGCCAACTGACAATATTTTTTGACTGCACAGACACACTGCAAAAATTAAACATAAGAAATAAACTCCTTCTCTGCTGCACGTCGGTCCAGATCCTCCTGTCGGGGTCTATCTTACAGTAAACATCAGCTATTAATAAACACCTCTAAATAAGAATAATTAATCAAAAAAAAAAAAAAACAGAGTTACCTCCTCTCCGAAATTAATCACATCCACATTGACCTTCTCTTTCTTCAGACGCTTGGCCAGTTTCACCAACTAGAACAGAAACACCAATCCGATGTAAAAAGGATCACACCGACAGCTTTAATAACATTTACTAACTCAGAGACACACAGGATCTTACATCTTTCTCATTGTCCTCCACGGGGCTTCCTACAAAAGCGATGATCCTCATTTTGTGGTTCTTCCCCTGTCTGTGCTTCAGTGCCAACTATAAAAAGACAACCGCACATAAAACGCTCGTCAAAGCACGTGTAGACTGTCTGGGAGGAGAGGAATGTGTACAGAATGACAGGTGCTGACTCACATGGGCTACTCTGATGCCAGTACAAAAGCTGATCTTGCCGCGGGGTTGAACGGCGTGCAGTTTGGAGAGGATGCGCCCAGTGTCTGGCGTCAGGGTTGTCAGGACCTCACAGTTACTGCACACACACACACTATATAACATACATCTCAAACGATGTTTAATCCCACTGTGTTATAAACATGGTGTTGTGTCTCAGTAGCCGTATTCACTCATTAGCTGCCGCCCCACTATAGTACCAGGGCAAGCTAGTGTTATTCAATTCAATTCAGTTTTATTTGTATAGCGCTTTTTACAACTGACGTCACAAAGCAGCTTTACATAGAAAATTAAATTAGGGAGGAATCTAAGAATTTCTCTACAACCCCTTACACATCCCTAATGAGAAGCCCGCGGCGACAGTGGAAGGAAAAACTCCCTCAGTGGACACGAGGAAGAAACCTTAAGAGGAACCAGGCTCAGGAGGGAAACCCATCCTCATTTGGGTGAAACCATAAAATAC
>JBCNYG010000011.1:185425-200788 GCA_039654305.1 Porochilus rendahli | reverse complement strand
CAACACGAAGCAGGAGAGGAATTACCAGCCCCTGATCATCAACTGGACAGTTTCCAGTACCTACGTTTTTACATCACGCAGGACCTGACATGGTCCTGTCATGTTAACACCGTGGTGAAGAAGGCACGGCAGTGTCTCTTTCATCTCAGACGCCTGAAGGATTTTAAACTGCCCTCAAGGGTGCTAAATACTTTCTACACCTGCACCACTGAGAGCATCCTGACTGATATCACAGTCTGGTTTGAAAACAGCACGAAACAGGACAGGCGAGCTCTCCAGAGGGTGGTGCGATCAGCAGAGCGTACCATCCGCATCAAGCTTCCTGGCCTGGATACTATATACAGCAAGCGGTGCTGGACCAAGGCCAGGAAGATAATCAAGGACAGCCACCCCAACAATAGACTCTTCTCTGTGTTGCTGTCAGAGAAACGTTTCCATTCCTTAAAAGCAAACACTGAGCGAATGAGGAGGAGCCTCTTCCCGCAGGCCATCCGGGCCCTCAACCAGAACACTAGTACCTGGACATTGTAGACTCTGCCCTACACATGAACATTACATTACATTCCACCTCAGCTGATTGTTGCACACGAATTGCACTCTCTGTGCACCCTGCACTACTCTGCGCACACAACAACCTCACACTCACTGGACATCTTGTGTGCACACTGCACCAGCCCTTTACATACGTATTACTTCTAAAATCGCCACTACATTTATATTTTATTTTATATTTTACATTTTTATATTTATATTTGACCTTTAACTATGTCCTTCAAATAGTCATAGTTACTGTTATTTTTCTTCTTGAAATTGATAGTTTTTATTCCTAAAATTTTAGGATAGGCGGTTCACTACATTTTGTTCTGTGTATGACTTTGTATGTGACAAATAAATTTGAATTTGTATTTGAATAACTTAAGCCTGAGAAGGAAGTGCATGCACTGGGGATGAATCTTACCTCTTCAGACAAAGTTAACTTCCTCTATTCCATTCTGAAAAACATGAAGAGGTAAATTACACAGAAAGTTGACCAAAGAGTAAAGGAAAGATAACACACACATGCACATAGACACTCGTACCCTGAGAGTGTTGCATCTGTCACGTTGTTTGCAGGAGGGTTAGCAAGAAGGTCAGGACAAGGGTCACTTTCTGAAACAATAAATTTCAAAAAAGTCATTCAGGGTTTCAAAGGAACATTTACATCATTTATGTAGAAGCATTAGATAATTATTTCTGAATAAAATCATTCCCATAAATACACGTCACTGAATTGTACACACCAGCAGCATTTCAAATATCGAGCCAAAGCTGGGCGAGCCAGCGCAAGCGGAGGACATTAACATTTCTACTGGCACTACCAGGGATTGATCTCACCTCTTCAAAGCTAAGGATAGAAGCCTGAGGAGTTCGGCCTGACGGTAACCCAGGGGCCAACTGGCACATAAGGCGGGATTTAAACATTTAGCTCCAGGGTATCTTTGTGTCTTAAACTAGTGCATTAGCTATGCTAAGTGCAAGCCAGTTACACCACCTATGCTAGCTGCCCCAGCTGAGCTAGCTGTTAAGCTAATTGTATTCCATTATTGGTATTTACAAAAAAAAGGTTTCAAGTCCCAGGCTACACCTTAAAATCCTTGAGATTGCCCTGGCTCCCCCAGACATTATAGCAGGATTGTGGCTATTGAACATCAAAGGAAAGGAAAACGTTGTTGTGCAATAGTGCTTTTGTAATTATCTTGATCCCAATCATTACACCCCTCCAGCCCACTAACCTCCACATCCGGGGATCTCTGAGGTGGGGGACGCAGCACTGTCGCCAGGTCTCTGGGTCGATTCCTCATCTGGCTGGGACGGTTCTGCGTTTGTCTGTGATAACGCAACCGATGCCTGAGCCACACTATTTGCTCTGCGTTGTCCCGTGCCACCTCCTCTCGTCTTCTTAGCAGGAGATGTTTTTACTAAAAAGGAGAAATAAACAACAGTTTCCTCTTTTCGGGGGTCCAAGTGCAGGGTGCCGGAACACTATCACGTTTATTATTCAGATTCTCTGCCAGAATCAATCAAGTAAACTGACTTTAAGCTCCACCCACTATTTCACTCATCTCATTTCTCATTCATTTGTTCTGCATGTTTTTTTAAATTTTAGTCATATCCAATTCCCACCCCTCTAAGGCTGTCTCCATATCACATGACTCGCACCTCCCAGGGAGGGGCATAAGCATCATATGCCCCCTCTCAGACATGTGATGCTGCCACCCGCCTCTTTACGAACTGCTGTGCATGCGCATTTGGAGGTCGCCTAACACACTCTGAAAGAAAGTGCTATCCTCCCCTTCGTATGAATGAGCTCACACTATCAATCCCTGGATTGGCTGGTGATTGATGCGAGTGACATGGGAGCATGTGCCATCCTTCCCTCCCGTGAAAACTCGGCCAATTAATGGAATGAAATTTGGTGCCCTATTTACCCCACTAATCTGTAAGTGGGCTTTTTATTTATGACTTCTTTATTCAAACACCTGGCAACCATCAGGCATCATGAAGACAAATCCTTATAAATAATTATTCTACTCTATTTACCACTTCATTCTTAAACAGTATGATTACTCAAAATCTCAGATATTTACAGAAACAAATTGACTCGGACTTACCTGAAGATTTCCTAAAAACGACGTTGCACATGAACTTCTGGAAGCGTTCTGCATAGAAGCCAGGCCTGTGTACTGACACTGTATCCTAAAATAGAAAATAATAAACACTTTTTCCCAATATGAAGTGATAAGTATAAAACATATAAATCATTGTTTCTGCTCATTTTTATGTAAGAAAGAAATTTAAATAAAAATGACTCCACGTATGTGTGTTTACCTTGAATAATTATGTTATTACTCACAGAAAAACGTTATGTTAAAGGGAATTCACCCGGCCTAAACTGATGGTTGCAAGCAAGTCAAGACACATTCATAAGGTTTGGACCCATGAGAACATTAGGAGTCGTTAAGGATTGAGGACTTCAAGTTTGACAAGCCTGTGCATGTTGGGCAACAGCTTTCAGAATCATAACAGCAAAAAGAATTGGCACTGTCTTTTGAATTGGCGCTGCGCTTGATAGAACACGTAACCTCATTTAAATAAAAACGTTTGTAGTAAATGGATATGATGTATAATATTCAGTGAGGATGTATAATGTATAGCATAGCATTTAGAATTTTTTAAATTTAATCTTATATCATATATCATGATTGACTATTATGATTTAATCACGGCCAATTCCCATAGTCTCCCCGATTTTAGACAGCTACTAAGCAGAGAGGTTCACACGACCACGTGTAACCTTGTGTTTTCTGTGAGGCATGTGACACCAGCTGACTGTGCAATTTTTTTCCCCCCGAACTGCTACTCCTGCAACATCAGAGGTGGTGTAACTCATGGCTTTGTCGACAAATGATTCTGATTGGTTTATTATGGCATTCCATGTTAAGTTATAATAGATCTTTGCTGTGGACCACATCATTCACAAAACAAAACAAAAAATTTTTTATGGATATTTAGTGTCCTTATTAATTTATTCATTAATTATTATAACTGAATTGATAAACAGACTTTTATTACTTATAAAACACTGTTAATGTCTATAACAATAAACAAGTTTAGGAAATGGTGATTCTCAGGTAATGGTCATGCTTTGTGAAGTACATGGGAAAGACTGAAGTTATTTTATAAAGTAAAGACTCAGGTGTGAAAATCAACATTTCCAGGAGAACTGGGGTTGGTTCTGTAAGATACTCGGTAGCTACTGTACACAAAGGAATGGTGTAGAACAAAGATCCCTTACATTTACATATAAATAACAACATTAAACATTAAACAATAACAAAAACAATATAGAACCATCCTGGATTAAGAGTAGTGGTATTGTATGTCCATACAGCATAAGTTGTGTTTTCCTGTCGGCGTTCCTGTTGTCAGTCGGTTTAGGAACAAAAAGAAATGTTTTCTGCGATTTCTGCGTTTTGTTGTTTGTGCAGCTCAGTACCGGCCTATAATATGGTATGATGTATGGGGTCAATGACGCAGCCCAACCAATCCAACAAATTTGCATCACTTCCAGGCTGGAACAGCCAATCAGAAAGGCAATATGTCTCTGAGCATGCCTAGAGTCATAACATTCGCACACACTTTAAAATCGGGCAAGGACTGATGTTACCGGAAGGAAATGCTAATGTTATACGTGATAATTTGAAATAGCAAGTAACACTAATTCACCACAGGTACACTTAAATTAAACATTCAGACTACTTACTGATATTTGTTTACATTTTTTATACAGATGTTTCCTAAAGTGTAGGAGAGAATATAATTGTCACTTGTCACCCCTGATGTGTGCTATGAGCACTACGGTATAGATGTAAACAAACCACATACCCCATCATGAACTAAGGCCTTCCAGGAGTGCTCCAATTTTTTCACGAATCTAAAGAAATTGAAACACAAAGATTCGTACAGGTCTGAAAATATTTACAAGGTACTTCATGACATAACAGCATTGAGAATGTAACATTTAGTGAAGCCTGGTACCTGTAGGACTGGAGGATGTCAATGATGCCTATAAAGATAAGTAACCGCTCCCCTTTTGGGTTTTGTGCTGGCATTCCTCCTGTGCTGTAGTGTCAGAAACACAAAGTGTACAATCACAATCTGAGAAAATATGCCAGACTCGATGCTAAAATGCTGCAAATCTGCATGTACACTTTAGGCAATGATGTCAAAATGAGCACTAAACCACCGTATACACACGTTACCAGTATTAAATATATTCAACTCGTTAAGTTTTGTAATTGTGTCCATTCTCAGAGCAGACATTTTACATTAAATACCAAAGAAATGTCCACTCAGTAGTGTGAATAATGTAGGTAATATGCCCTATAAGTGTCCTGGGTTTAATTACCCATGTGCTAGTCATACAATGTGTTCTATGGTACATGGGCATGACCAAATGAGCTAAAAAGCTCTCTCAGTTTAAGGATTTACAAGATGGCTGGGGTTTGACCATTAAAGATTACTCAAGGTCAAATGTAATATTCTCATTCAGAATTCCAAATTTGACTTCCTGTGACTGTTCCATAGCAATGCCATGTCTTTCCACATTTGCTTTAATGTTATAAGCGATCTATGCCCAGCACCCTGTGACCTTGCTGACCGTCACCTTAGGCCTGGACATTGCAAAATGGAATCATCTCTGAACTCCAGTAAGGTTCAGCCCCCACCAAGTTTGGTGAAAATCCGTGCATGGCTACGGTCAAGAATTTGTTCGCAAACTAACCAGTGATCACAACACCTCCACCGAAACGGAGTTTTATTTGGAGGCGAAAAGATTTTCACCCTGGTAAAGTTGTCTTACCTCTCACCGCACTGTTGTGCACCCCTGCCCTTGACCTCGCCCTGGATTGCCTCCATGGTCGTGCAGTAGAGGGCCTTCTGACACTGGTTCTTCTTCTGATCTGGCACTGGCGTAGATGGCTCGTCTCTAACACGGTCCATATTGTGAACCCCCACCAGTAGACTATAGTCCATGATCTTAAAACTCTGCAGCAACTATTATGCAGGAACAGCATGCAAAAAAAAAATTAACTCCTAAGCAGTGGAAGAGATGTGTGTAGCATCATAGAGAATGTTTGATTTACTTAAGTCATACGTTAATCAATATATGACGGTCTATTTATGTAAAGTTAAATCTATACTTAAACAGAGAAATATGCATTTGGTCTTCAAGTGTTGCTGAGCTCTTCTGTGCATTCCATCTTTTTAATAATGTGAAGTTTCTCTCTTTACTCTGTTCTTTAAAAGTCTAATGATGACCTTCTTGACTTTCCCCCTTTGGACGACAGCTACTAACTGTCCTAACACACTACTGTCCTATTATGTTTGAGCCCTTGAATTTCAGTCAACATTTGCAGGAGAACTAGGGCTGGTTCTGTGAGACACTCGGTAGATACTGTACTTATAAAACTGCACAAACTCTACATGATTCTATTATATTTTTACACAAAAAGTCATCACACCTAATACTGAATTAGTTTCATTATTTACTGTTTGCTGTGCTGAGATCTTTAATTTAATGTTGTTATTTATATGTAAATATAAGGCATCTTTGTTCTACACCATTCCTTTGTGTACAGTATCTACCGAGTATCTTACAGAACCAGCCCCAGTTCTCCTGGAAATGTTGACTCTCACACTTGATTCTTTATTTGCATGTAAATCGCAGCAGCCTTCATTCTATTTTTATCTGAAAAGTCGTCTCTTAAACATAATACGCTGCTTTCTTTATTGACAAACTGTACCAAAATTTGTTATGCAATCTAAAAGGTTTATTTTATACTAACTTGCTAATACATAAATTATAAAATAAAAATCTATAATCTACAGCAAAGTTAGAGTAAAAAAAAAACAGGGTGCCTAAAACCTTTGCTCAGTACTGTAGATGAACCTGTAAACTGAAAGCCTAGCCTTTCAGCTCAGGTCCTTCTTCACCATAATGGAGCGGTACAGTGCCGTCATTATTGCTGATGCAACATCGGTTCATCTGTCCATCTCCTGTTTCATTCTGCCATTACTTGTAAAAAAGATTCCAAGACCCCTGAACTCCTCTGCTTGAGGCAAAGACTCGTCCCTGACTCGGAGGGCACAATCCATTTTTTTCCGGTTGAGAAACATGGCCTCAGACTTGAAGGACGTGCTTTTCATTGTGGCCGCTTCACACTATCCCTTCAGTGCATGCTGAAGCTCACGTTCTAAAGAAGTGAGAACCACATCATCTGAGGCAATCCTGAGATTCGCAAAACGGGCACCCTCCTCTCGCCGACAACGCCTCAAGATGCGGTTCATAAGCACCACACAGGATCGGTGACAAAGCACAGCGCTGGAAGTGTCAAACACGCAATGGAAACGAGTTGGACTTTGGAAGATGCGGACACAACTCTCGCTTTGGTTACAGAGGGATTGGCTAGCTTGGAACAGCAGCCCCGGTACCCTGCACTCAGACCCCCCCCACAGAATCCCTCAGAGGACACAGTCATAGGCGTTCTCAAAGTCCTCAATCTCCCATGACCCACCCCAGTAAAGATGCAAGGGTAAAGAGTTGGCCCCATGTTCCTCGAACCCCAACAAAATCCAAACTGCTCCTTCTGACAATCGGTCAGAGCCTCCACTCCTGCAGAGTAAATTCCCCGGGGAGGCTGAGCAGTGTGTCCCCTGATAGTTGTATCACTCCTCCAGCCCCTTATTTATTTATTTAGTCACTCAATTCCTAAAGTGCTTTATCATAATTATGGTTGCAGTGAAGGCAGGGTACACTCCTAACAGCTCGCCAGAATTATTGCAAAGCCAACACACACACAACCATTCACACTCCAACACCAAGGGGTGACCTGGAACAGCCACTATGTTTTTGAACTGTGGGAAGAAGCCGGAGTACCTGAAGGAAGCCCATGCAAATTCCACACAGAAATGCCTGAGTGCAGGAATCGAACCAAGGCCTTCTTGCTGTGAGGTGGACGTGCTAATCACTGTGCCGCCTTTATTTATTTTAATGGGGACCACCACCAAGTATCAACCCGGACCGCCATGCTACATCGAGTGTCAACCAAGACGACCCCACAACATCCAAAGCGTTCAGTGTCTCATGGAGAAGCTTGTCCATCCCCCGGTGCCCTGATGCAGAGGAGCATTTAAACTACCACAGTGACCTCGGCCAGGCTAATGGCCTTGTCGTTCCCTTCGACTCAAAGTGCCTCTTGCACCACTCGACTATGTCCCCAGTCCACGTCAGTGGCTCCCCACGCAGACCAAGCACAGCCTGGAACGGACCCTTCTTCAGCTTGACCGTTTCCTTCACCCCTGGCGTCCACCAGCGGGTTCTTAGGTTGTCGTTGCAATAAGCATCAACAAGCTTCTGGCCACAGCTCCTGGAAGCTGCATCCACAGTGGATGCCCTGAACATGGACCATTCAGATTCAATCCCCCCAACTGTCGTCAAGACGTGACAGAAGCTGTCTTGGAGGTGTGAGTTAAAGCTCTCATAGAAAGAGGTCTTCGCAGAAGCTCCTAGTTTACCTTTACTACCCGTTTGGGTTTACCAGGTCTGTTGGAAAACAACCAGATCGGGGAGGCTGTTCCTCCATATCACTTTCCTCTAGGTCACCCTGTCATTGCCCACACGGACATTTAAATCTACAAGGAGAACAATGGAGTCCCCAGGTGATACCCCTTCCAGGACACCACCTAGAGACTCCAAGAAGGAAAGGTAATCTGAACATTCACCAAAAATAAGACAGCTCTCCATGTGCGGCTGTCGTTCACTGTGGGTTCTTGCACAACTTTCATTCTGGTATGTACTTTATGCATTTTCCCTTGAAAAAAAAAAGTTGAATTATGACTTGACATGTTTTCTAATAAACAGAAATTCATTATGAGTCTTGTCAAATGTTCAAAATGCTGGGTCCGCTGTACAAATGCATAATTGTTTATTGCAATAATAAACAATTCCCTGCATATCTAACTAGTCAAGTCGGATAGAACGCTGGGGGCCTTTAGTACTAACTTTCGTAATACTAGTTTTTCTCCTGCATCTGTGAGCTCATGTACACAGAAGAGGTGGGAAATCAGTAATCATTTAAGAAGCATACTTGCAGGAAGTGATGAGCGACAAACAAATTGCTTTGTGAAATGTTTGAATCAGTCTGTGATGAAAGTCCAGCTCAGTTTAACCCTGTGCCCATGCACTTCGTGAAAATGTAAACATTCTTTATCTCACGTCGCTCATTTTGCTGGCTTGTACTGATTTTACATGGTCGCTGGATGCGTGTCGCTCATTTGTTCCCGTGGGTATGTCCCTTTAGCCTTTATCCTCGCCGGTGAGTAGTGGTTGTACAGTATGACCGAGGAAAAGGAGGTCAATGGACAGAAACTGACAGGTAACTAAATGTGTACACATAATAGCTTTTAACCCCATGTTCTTTTTTCCTCACCAGGCAGTCTCGTTGGATGGTCTTGCAGAGTGCGTTGTAGTGTTCTGGCTCCAGTAATAAGCCGTCTGGCAGGTCCTGTACGAAGTCTAAGTCTTTATAAGTAGGGAGGCTCTTCATTCTTTCCTTAGGTGAGGCACGGCGCTTGTATGTGGAGCCCTTCAGGTCGTATTTGAGGTGCATGGGTATTGCTTGTGGCAGCAGGTTGTTCATTACCACAAGGCGGATATTCTTCCCTCCAGCCTGAATGCAGTAGAGCCCATAGAACTTTGGCAGCAGTGTACGCTTGTTCTGGTTCAGGTTCTGAGAGAGAACACACGTCAGTAAAATAGTGCAAACAAAAGGGGAATAACATGTATCAATATACACTACATGGAAGGGCTGTGATCAGATTGGTCCGCTATCCCAGGATTAAAAACAACAACCAAAAGGACGAACAGGTGTAGGTGGCATCATCATTATCATTCTTTGAAAAAAAAATTAAAAATCTCGTTTTAGTTTGCTGTTCTTGTGTTTTCTATAATATATACTAAAAGACCCTTATAAAGCCTGGTTTACTTTTGTTTCCAGGTAGTATTTACTGAACTCTGAATAAGCAGGCTAAACAAACACCATTAACTAGAGAGCATTTAGCTCAGCTCGAAGTGTATAGCTCACCTGACACACCTCCGTCACGGATATAGATAATATAAACTCGGAGCCCCGAAAAAAATCACTTCTACTGATAAAAGGTTTCAATTTGACATAGTCTGTCTCGTTTGCAACTCAAAAAAAAATCAGATCGATGCTAAACCAATTTCACCCAATTATGGTACACCACGCAAACCTCCGCTATATAAAATCAAAATGGTGTTTAGCTTGCATGGTGTTTTCTTTGTGTTTGTGCAATATATACGTTAATGTGTTACACAGCTCCTGCTCCTCCACACGCCTGAAGCTCACCTGCATAAGTGATGTATAACAATGTGAAAAATAAACCATTCAAATCTTTTCAGTGTGTGTTTTACTTAGGCGAGTCACCTAAAGTTCGCTGAATAGATGTTATTAATGATAATAATAATTAAAAACTTTCCTAAATTTCACAGAAAATACATACCGATGACAGCAGAGAGTCAAATAAATAAACAAATTCTCACCATAAAGTACCCAGGCAGTAATTTCTGCAGGAACTCGGCCTCCTTGTGTTGCACAGTTTTAATGATGAATTCATCATCACTGGAGACATAAAACACAGACCCACTCGCCCCAGGGTTTGACAGCTCGATCAGTGGATCGTTACACAAGGAATACTGCAGAACACATAACCACATAACGATAATAAACCAATCAGAATTGAACAGAGTGATACCCTGAACCCTAAACTCCTCACAGAACCAGTATACGACACAGAGCACCCTGGCAGTAATACTTAATGCTAATTTCCTATTTTTAATAAGCTTTCAATTACATAATTTACATAAACCCTATTGAGTATGTTTAAGCAATCAGATTGGAGTTATTGTGGTGCTGATTGGAAATCTGGAATTGAACATAAACAAACTAGAAGGCAGATCAAGAAGGACAACGATTCATTTACAACAAGGTGCTGTTTATGTATCATTCATTCATTTTCTGAAACGCTTAATCCTATTAGGGTCCCGCGGGAGGCTGGCGCCCATCTCGGCCGACTCTGGGCGAGGGCGGAGTACACCCTGGACAGCTCGCCAGGCCATTGCAGTGTTTACGTATCAGTGACGGCACCATAAAACTGTTCTGTAATGTCGAGCAAGTCACTTTAGGACATCGGCTCTAGAATTAATTGCACCGTTAGTAACATTTATTTTAATTTAAAAAAAAGAGGCTTTGTGGTTAAAAGAAATTTAATATCTCACAGAAATTAGTTCTAACTAAAATCTAAATCTAACATTTAAATGTCAGAAGAAATGGTACTCTAAGAATATTTTTTTTAAAGCATATTTAAATTTTGGTAACATGTTTCAGTGTAAAACACAGAACATTTTCTTCCTAAAGGTGTCAATATTTCTGGAGTTAACTCTAGCTAGGCTACCCAACAGTCAACAAATAAAAAACAAGAGGTCATTAGGGTTTTGTTTAGAATTATGTTTTTATCAGGAAGTTCAGAAATACCTTCAGCGCTAACATTCATCTTTGTTTATATAGATATGGATTTACATCAGTGAGAAACAGACACTGTGAGGACTAATTTTTTTTTTTAATGGTTGTAGTGATGTAAGAAATGTAAAATAAATGGAAGACATTACGAGGTAGTCGTCAGAGCGAATCCCAAACATCTCTCTGAAGTAGCGGAAGGCGATCGGAGCATAGGTTTTAAACCTGAAGTCGCCATGGTGGTGGCCAGGGGTTATATTACTGCCCTCGCTTATTGTGGTGAGGGAACAGAAACACACAAACAGAGAGAGAAAGAGAGAGAGAAAACAAGGAAGCGTCAGAGACCAAATTCAGGAAATGCAATGCCCCATACACACCGCAGCAACGTGATTTCCACATGAAACATGTTTACCATCATCGATGTCACTTCATAAACACGTCCCATAAAAGAACACACCTGGGAAAGAAAATGCTCTCGACTACTTCGAAGTCCTGCATGAGGACATCTCTCTCCGGCTTCTGGCTCAAGCTGCCCACTGTGTGTGCGATACCCAGCTGGATGGCCCCTTTCAGGGCAGACGAGGTCGTCTAACAAGAGAAGATGAAAACACACGAGTGAGATGATCGAAGCTTTATCCCAAACAATATATCACACACGGTTCATGGCCTTTAATAACAGTATGAGGTGTGACACAAGATCATAAAGCACTGAATAAAAGTGCCTGCACGTGCTACACACCCCTCACACAGCTTTCTGAAAGGATATTTCTAAAAAGCAGAGAAAATAAATAAGGCATACTTTCACCCTAAGTGACTTTTCAAAGTGTTATACGGTATAACTGGTCAAGGCAAGCAGGTGGTGAGAAAACAGACAGTAATAGTGCAAATTTCTGTAATAGTGCAAAAAACCTGCTACTTCAAACAGTTAACTCATTAAAACAATCCATTATGTCACGTGGATCAGTCACCCAAAGGCACCTGAACCACTGTGTGTAGTTATACAGATCACTTTGCATTCTTGCCTTTTTGTAGGTAGTCTCCCCAGTGGGGTCAATCCCACGATGACCGATGGTTCTCTTATTGCTCTGTGAACTCAAAGAAGTCTGGCCCTAGAAATCATAGTGATCAATTAGCAAAATATCTCTCACCATTCACACAATACACTTTAAACACTAAACAATAGGGTTGTGAATGTATTTCTTTTTTTCTTTTTTTAAGATTCCCCCGTTTATTCTCTCTCAATCTCTCAGTTCCCAGTCAAGTACTCCTTCCCAATCCCATACAACCACCACCAACCAGGGAGGGGTGGAAGCAAAGCATGCACTGCCCCACATCTTTATGAACTGCTGCGCATGCGCATTCAGAGGCTGCCTATCACACATGAAGGGGAAGCGCTATTCACCCCTTTTATAAGAATGAGCTCAGAGGCACCCATGATTGGCTGTTGATCGCTGTGATTGACAGGGAGGTCAGCATGTGCCATGTGCCATCCCTTCCCTCCGTGACAGCTCTTGTGGACCCCCAGCCAGAGATGGCCATGGCTGCAACCTGAATTCGAACCTGTGATCACCTTGTCAAAGCGGCACTCGGAAGGCATAATACAGAAATTAAAAGGGGTTCTTACTTCAACAGACGCCATCCTAAGAGTTCCAGTAGCTCCTGGAAGAGAGGACGAAGAGAGAACCAAATTTCATCAGCGTGGTGTATAGAAGACATGTACGCTTGTTACTTCATGAAATTAGCTCAAAATGCAGCAGCAGCACAATGCACAGAACCATGCACATACAGGTCCTCGAGTAATGTTCACGTTAAACACAACAATGAGGAGGAAATGTATAAGGGTTGGGGGAGGGGGGGGGGGTGATAGGGCACAGAGATTGGGGAAAAAAAAACAGACTCAGTTACAGACTTGCGCCTACGCATCATAATATCATACCAGATGGTTGCTGGTGATACCCATCCCTAAAAGGGAGTGGCGGAAAACACTGTTGATGAAAGTGCTCAAAGGAGAACGGACAGAGAGGTTTGAGACCAGTTATAGGATGGTTTACTGTCCTCAACCAACCACTCTTTACACCCATGATGAGCAGAAAAGCATATTAGAACGTACAAAACATCAAATCCTTAGGCCGATGGGCTACGACAGAACAAAACATCAAGTTTCACGAGAATCAGAACCTGTAGTTTTAACTGAGATTTTAAAATTTCACTGAGACGCGTCAAAATCTATAATTTCTTCTTTCGTATATAAGGCAGTAAAGACTTCGCTGACAGCCCATTTGTAATGATAAGAGCTAATCCAAGAACTACTATTTACACTGCTTTTTGGGACTTTAAACATGGCATATAAAAACTAAAACTGTTCTCTGTACCTGCAGATCAATCATACGAAAAAGAAGATACTTCCTTTAACAGTTCTAAATACTATGCAAAGGTGCAAAAGTACCTATTGCTCCAGGGCTGGGCGATATATTAAGATATGTTATATAACCAGTCATATCGTCAGCCCACTCAATATCGCAGAAAGATTTAACAGAAATCACCTTCACTTCAGAATTGAACCATGTTTTAACCCAACGACCATGTACGACCAACGACGTTAATGTAGAGCGTGTAACACGTAGCATGATACGCAAAAATAAAAGACAGCATACAGAAAACTGGGCTAAAACACCAGGAACCAAAATAACACAAATACGGGTGGAGTTAACACAAAAAGCAAACATACAGCCCAAAACTGTGTTTGTAATAAATATCCAGTGTTAGGTGTCCGATTGGTTCAAAATGTCCTCAGGAGCAAGTGAGTGCCGCCGTCCCACCCCAACCCCCTTTCCCTGGTGTGTGTACACATACAGCGTCCATGTGCTGTCAGGTTCCGTTGTACCATGATAACATATGTGGGTGCAACTACTTTTTATCAAACGTCAGAAAATACCGCAATAATATGTTTAGGTCATTTCGCTCAGGTCTCGTTCAGACTCACACAATCAAAAGAACAAAATGAACATCAACATTAAACATCATGCACATCATTTTTAGCCTTCAAACTGAACCTACGCTATACGGACAAAAGTTTACGGACACTTGACCATCGGCTTCTTCCCAGAGTGGGTGCCACAAAGAAACACGATTGTGTACAATGTCTTCATCTGCTGCCGGGTTACACTTTCCGTTCACTACAGCTAAGAGGCTCAAAGCTGTTCTGGCATGACCGTCCCCCCTGCGCACACAGTGGTGTTGGAATGGGAGAAAGTGAGTTGCTTGCACAGAGCACTGACCTCAGCCCCTCCGAACACCCCCGCTTGACACCTTGACCATGTTCTTGTGGATGAAGGATCACCGAGCCCACACTGCAAAATGCAGCGGAGAGCCTTCCCAGAAGAGAGAAATTTATTATTACAGCAAAGAGGAACAAAACCCGGAATACAACGATCAAGAAACAAATACCAGTGTTATGGTCAAGAGTCGATAATCTTTTGTCCATGTAGCGTATCTTACTCAGCATACCATAAAAATGCTCATTCTGAAAGATTCAGGCAATCATCAAGAGGTAAACACGCACACACACACACACACGAGAAACACTTCCTCTTAGGTAAAGTGTAACACTGCAAGCTAATGCACTGTACGCACGAACACCTGCCCTGTGGTCTTCATTCTGTTTTCTTTTCCCCTTTGGAGCCACAACACACCTGCACACACTAAAAATAATATCAGTAACAGTAAGGAAATTTTACTGTTCTTCAAACACGCTGAAACAACGCAGTGCAATTCCGTTTATATTGATGATTCTCTGTCAGTGCCCTTTCTTATGACAGCCTTGTAATCACTGAAACATGAGAAAGCACACCTCATGTCCTGGCCCAACATGACTCGCGATGACCTTGAGGAAACTCAGTAGAAGTCCGAAAAGATTATTATGATTTGACACTAATAGTCAAATCAAGTCGTGATAGCACTTGGGAATTGTAGTCCTTTACAGAGTCCATCGTGGGGATCTTGATGAACTTGGAAACACAATTCATTCAAGTTTAATCTCTTGGATGCCCCCTGCCTCCTTTTCATACCCCAGTCCTGCTCAAATCATGTGGCCCCATGCTGTTTTGAATCATGGACATCGTGGCCCCAGTGTAACCCGAAGCTTATCAAAGGCAGCATTAATCCTAGAATAAGAATTGTTCATTCATTCATTCATTTTCTGAACCGCTTATTCCTAATTAGGGTTGCG
>JBCNYG010000011.1:162599-176900 GCA_039654305.1 Porochilus rendahli | reverse complement strand
TTTTTTCCTTATACCACATATTTAGCTCTACTTTACTGTATCGAGCACTGTCTTACGGAAAATCGACTAAGAACTTTCTGTGTTGTTCAGTGTAGCATCAGACTATCAGTCTCTTACTGAACGTGCTCCTGTGACTGATCAGCGGGTTGTGAAGCGTCTGGAGGGTATTGTTCAGTACTGTTTTTATTTTGGCCAATATTCGCCTTTCCGACACTACCGACAGAGAGTCCAGCTCCATCCACACAACGTTACTGGCTTTGCGGATCAGTTTGTTCAATTTGTTTGCGTCTGCAACCCTCAGCATGCAACAGCACAGAGAATGGCCACAATAGACTCATAAAACATCCTGAGCAGTGTCCGGCAGATGTTAAATGACCTTAGCTGCCTCAAAATATAGAGATGGCGTTGGCCCTTTATTGTAAAGTGTGGTAGTGTTCTTAACCAGGTCAAGTTTATTGTCAATATGTACTCCAACGTTTTTGTAATCCTCCACCATTTCCACATTGACGCCCTGGATGGAAACAGGGGTTGCTGGTGTTTTGGATCATCTAAAATGTATAATCATTTTCTTGGTCTTGGTCACATTAAGCTGCTTTAAAAGAATTGTACAGAGTTTGGCAACACTAGTGCCATTCTTGGAAACTGTTATCTTGCATAATATACACATTGCTCTTTTACTGATGTGAAAATATTTCCAAATTGCGGACAAAATACTAACTGTGGCTAGCGGAAGTTACAACCAGAAATCTTTCTTCAGCTGTTTTATGAGATTGATAAGAGCAAGTTGCTTTGTGCAAAACCACTGTTTATCATGTACTATCAGACTGGCACATAGTCAGTCTACAATACCATACCGGCATTGTTTTCCAGTATCGGCAGCATTTCCGATACTGGTATTGGTATCAGTGCAAATCTACTGTTCAGCAATACTTAGTGGTTTGAAAACTTGTTTTAAAAAATGGCACAGTTGTATTGTAAAACATAAAACCGCATTCTAAAAATCTAGTTTGAGCTTGGTTGGTAGTTCTATGGGTCATTTGTTTTTGTGCAGTGACAGCACCTATGTGGTATTTCAGACTGAGAAGAAGAATTAATGAGAAGGCAAGTATGTGTCTGCATAAAATATTACTTCTTTAAAAAAAACACTTCTGCAACTTGGGGCAGAGGCAATCTCAAAGAGCATTTTTTCTAATGTAATTAATGAAACATTACACAAACAAGACACAAGATAGAGAACAGCTCCAGATGGTAGAGTCATAGTACATGATACAGTGCAAGCTTGGGTACTAATTTGTGTGAATTAATTTGCATATATACAGATATTTGTAGAAGTTGCAGTAAATGTGTGAGATAGTTATTAATCAATTCACAGTCCTCTAGGAAACTTTGTGTCAGTGTTTGGGGCAATGCCTCAATATCCAATAATTCAAACTTGTTCCTCTGTATGAGAGATAGTTACAGGTATTTAACACATACTTTCTTGGCATGTGAGTGAGATCACTTATGGTGAGGTGAAAAACATTGATCTTCTCGTTTCTGTGTTCCTATAGTGCTATAGTTAACTGTCAGTTTTCAATATTGTATTGAAACTGCACCAGAATGCAGAAAAATAAGAACCATAACCATAAGAATCTGAGTGACTTGGACAAGGGCCACACTGTGATTGCTAAAAGTCGGGTCTATTCAATTATAAATAAATAAATAAATAAATAAACAAATAATTAAATAAAGTAAAATGTTTCGTTTTAGGGTTAGATTTTGAAGCAGGCTTATCATTAATTAGCTTCTTTAATATTCATGTGAGTGCCAAGTCCTCACAAGGGGACTAAGTGTGTGTGGCCTGACTATCAGCAGGGTTTTCTGTACAAAATTAATAGCAAATCAAGGTGATAGATGCTGTCTGTTTCTTAAATCCAAACAGACCATAAAATTTTGGATGTTTAAATGTAACTAAAGGTTAATGTGTCCTTTTTTTACGTTTTTTTTTTAATTTGGATGTGCTACTAGCTACAGTATAGATTTAACTTCCACTCATTTATGCATGTACAAACATCTTACATTCATTTCCCCATCAATAATTATGTTTAAAAAATACAATATTATAATAAAGATTTGTAGAAGGTTGAAGTGTAGTTTTGCTGATAACCTGCGATAGGAGTAATTCCTGTAATTCCTGTAAAGTAATTGACATTACTGGTTGCATTGATTTTAAAACACCTTAATTATATAACTAGAGCCGTGTCATTTACATAGCACTGTTAGGTGCACTGGAAGAACTCAAGCTGTCAAAATGGTAATAACAGTTATAAGTCATTTAATAACAGCTTTTATGCTCCACCAGAGGACATCGATGTATTAGATGGCTTAAGGTAATGTTCAGCATGAGAGATTGTAGAATGAAATGGTGGAATTTAAGTGTTTCTGATGTAATTATCAGTTAGTTGCTATGGGCAGTAGCTCCTGTGTATACCCCTCAGACATGTTTTAACCAGATGAGTGCCCCTTGCCTGACGGTGGTGTAATTAATCATTTTGTCAAATGCTATTGATTGCCAAGCTTAGCAGACATAGCATGTGAGTGTATGTGTGTGTGTGTGTGTGTGTGTGTAATACGTATATAAATACGTAAGCATCTGTATGATGTCTTTAACAGTATATTCTTTACATCTTGGACAGTCGTACTAAGCATTTCACTGCATATTGTACTGTGTATAATTTGTACATGACAAATAATTTTGTCATTTGAAATTTGAATTTCCCCCAGTCTGTCGCTCTGTTGAACAGTCACAGAGTGTAAACAGTCACAGAGTGTCAGGAAAACCACTGTACTGTAAATATAATATTGTCTTTTTTGCATTTTTGCACATATTTCCTTATCCTTATTTGTATAAATTTTTGTATAAATCTCCTTAAACGTTTTCTATACAGTGACTGAAGTTCTGAAACCTGGGCGTCAGTGTGGTGTTCCTAATAAATTGACCAGTGTCTGTATATATCTCACTTGGAGATAGAAAGTATTTCCCTGGCTACAGAAACAGTCATTATCACTATTACAGAAACAGGGTGCACAACAATGGAGCACACTTTCTGCCTCATGTCACATGACTAAAACACGGAGAATCTGATCACTGGAGTGTTCCAGATGTAACCTTGGCATCATATAAAAATATTCCTGATTATCAGCTGCAGCAATGAGATTCCTTAACGTAAGAAACCTTTATCATGCTGGCTTTTCCATGCTGATAATGTTCCATTCGATAGATCATTTGCATGTGCAGGCCACAGGCAAGTCACTTTCCCTACCTCAGAGCGAGACCTGATACACTCTGTTGCATGGTTTTAGCTGAGCGCACAGTGAAAACGGGTTTTTATTACTTTAAATGTATCATTAATGAATTCTTGTATGAAGTGTGTTATCATCAGTGTAGAAATCAAAACTACGCGATGCTGTAATATGACTTGTAACATGCAAATAATGAAAAACAGTGTGAGTGCGAATGGTTGTGTGACTGATGGCCCTGCGATGGCCTGGCGAGCTGTCCAGGGTGCACCCCGCCCTCGCTCATAGTCGGCTGAGATGGCCCCGCGACCCTAATTAGGAATGAGCGGTTCGGAAAATGAATGAATGAATGAATAATGAAAAACAACAACTGATTCCTGAAGAACAACAAGAGCTAAAAGTAACCGGTAGGAGATTTATATTTATATTACTGCACTGTTAATCTGGAGAATACTTTGCCAATCATCGTATACTGATTATACGCTGCCACGCCAAAAAAGACCGCACGCTCTAATATTTTGTTGTAATCTTCATGGCACTGTTGCTCCAGTCGGTCCGGTCGCGACTCCTGGAACGCGAGGCATCCTTGCATAACTTTAGCACAACTTTGTGCACCTTTATACAGCAGTCAGACTAGTGTTTATTAAATTTAGGATTTTCAGAGAGGTCGAACTGTGGATCAATCAGAGGGCGGCATCAGCCAGCGACAAATAACCGACAATTTGAATTTTCCTCTGTCAACAGTAAAAAGTTCAACAGTGAAGGTATGACACCACGGATCCAGGACCAGGTCGATCTGGACCATCAGAAAGATGCTTTCGCTCTGTGAAGAGAGAAGTGGAGAAAAATCCCCATTCCATGGCCGCAGACATTGCAGAAGGCATTCAGACCAGTTCAAAAACTGTTAAGCGCTGTCTTCATCAAATGGGTTATTATGGTGTGGGGCAAGACACAAGCCTCCTCTTCAACCAGCAAATATTCATTCTGAAATTTTGCTTGCCTTTTTACTCATATCCGGTCTCTGTAGTCTGGAGGGGGCACAACACCAACGACCTTAATCACCATGCAAGGCGTCTTGTTTGCCCATGTATGGTGTGAGGCGCAGACTTCTTGGAGTGGAGTTGTTTGGGAATGCAGCCCAAAGCGGGTGGTAAACTCCATCCAAGGCTAAATACTGGCCAATTTTTTTAAATTTTGTGTATGTATGTATAGTGTATGATTTGTATTTGTGCCTAGTTTTATTTCACTCAGAGGGACATGAGTTTATATCTGATTTGTTATTTTAATATCTGTGTACTGTTATCATTACCATTAACTTGCCTCATATGAACCGAGCAATTAATGTCCTATTTTTGCGATCTCGTGCTCGCGCAAGAGTGAAACTGCAGCCTTTTAAAACCGGCTACTGTAAAGTATCAAACGGATTTTAGTAGATCATAACTTCAAAACCACTTGATAATGAAAATATACATATGTTCATGTGTAACAGGAGAGTTTGGAAGGCTTGCATTTTATTTCATTCTGAGTTTGTTGAAGCAATGTGATTACGTGCTGTAACCAAGGCTGAAGTCAGTCCAACACTTTTTATTTTGACCGAGCAGTGTTTACTACCTTAAAATCAGAAATTACACCGTTTGGACATTTCTAGGAAACATACAATATTTATGCACACTACACTGTATATGCATGTGTAATACTCATGTGTGCTTGTTAATCATTCCATTCTAGAATTAGTCCCGCGTTACAGATTGTCATTCATTCAGCCACTAGAGAAATACTGAAGTCTTCTCCATCAACATTGGCAGACCATCTCTTCCTAAAGCTTTCTTTGTCCCACAACAGTTTTGGGCTCCAATCAAGGAAAAAAAGTCTTAAAGTCTTAGTGCTAAAACTATATGGACGTTTGTTTTCAGACCTCCTTGTGTACTAATAGCAGTAAAAATTTATGGTGAGTGTTGACCAGTTCCACAGTTTGACTTGGAGGGATTTTAACCCATTCGTCAGACAGAACAGCTTCCACTTTGAGATGTTGGTGGGTTTTTACTCACACATTTCTATGGATCAACGTCAGGACTTTGACATGGCCATTACATTACATTATATTCTTCTTCTTTTTCTTTTCTTTGGCAGAGCAAGTCATGCTTTGAGGGATATGCAGGACTGATAAAGTTACCACAAATTTTTACTGTTATTCGTGCACAAGGAGGTCTGAAAACAAACATTCATGTGGTTTTAGCACAAAGTGGAACACAGTTGTTCTGAATATACAGATTAAAACTGTCTGTTTCAGTCAGACCAAGTCTGAGCTTCAGATCTTCATTACATAATCTTTGGTGTCTTTTTGGCCATGATCATAAAAATTAGGATTACGATTACAGACCCTAGATTTTATAACTACTTACTAACAGTTACTAGACTAACTTCATCCATTTTAGAACTTAAACATTATCATTCGGGACTTCCACGGCTATTTCCGGTGGCCCACTAGCTGTGTACTATGTCCCACTGTGGCATAGTGCCATCATGAAACCTCATAATTACAGTGAATACTTAATAAACAAATTTATCAATTTACAAATTGATAATGATCCCAAGAAACACCAGGGACGACCACTCGTAGAAACTCTTAGAAACTCTCGCCATAACCAGCGGATGAGTCCCAGACATAAAAGCAGTGCCAGCACCAACATGCCACACCCTTTAAAATCACCATGGTTACATGATGGTGTACTGGTCATCCCTCAGCAAGAAGATTCAGGGTTCGATCCTGGCAGCTGACCTGGGCCTTTACATGTTCTCTCTGCGCTTCTTTAGGTTTCCCCTGGGTATTCTGGTTTCCTTTCACAGTCTGAAGACATGCAGGTGTGAACGTGTGTTAAATCTGCAATAGATGGGTGAGCTGTCGGGGATGTACTGTTGTTACCTGTCTGTGATTGGCTCACCGCATCGCTCAATAAGTGGTATAAGTAACAGATGGTAGGCTCTTAGACCATACATGTAAAATTCAGGTCTTCATTCTGTCGTTTATCATCATTTCTTTTGGTTACTGTTTGTTATTGCTGTTTTATGATATTTTAGCCTTTAACTTTTATCCTATTTTATTTCTTTTAGCATTTTTATTCAACATAGTTCAAAGGTCACCGTCAATGCAAAGTCTTTTAAATTAACTTTATAAACAATTCGCAACCACGTCACATTCTGTACATGATACTTGTTCAAAAACAGGAGGTAAAAAATGCTTTCACTATTTGAGGTGACAATAAAAATCATGGTTTTTATTTAAAAAAAAAAATCATTACAAAGACATAGAAAAAAAATTATATATGCATTTTAGAATTTTCCAGTTAAAACACACATTTATCCTTTTATTTAATTTTATTATTTTTTTAATGGTAACTTTTTTCCCCTCATTTTCTGGGCCAGGTATGACCTGATATGAACTACTTGGGGGTTGCGAAAGAAACATCTGGCAGTGACACTGCTTATTGGGTGTAAAAATCCCTAGCTCATGGTGGAAGCTTTCTTTTCTATAGCTGTATTTAAAGCATAGCATGGTTCACTGTTATTAATGAACGCTCAGCAAATCTCAGGCCTCGATGTTTGCCGTGAGCCCTTAAGATTGGAGTGTTTCAGATGTAGTGGTTCAAACATGGCGAGTGGGTTTTACTGTTAAAACTGTGACCAACACCGCGCCTGGACAAAATAGATACAATTGAACCAAACAAACAAAACAAAAAAACACCACATACAAATTAAAGGCTCTCATTCTGAAACCAGACCATTTTAAGACATCACCTGCAGAAAACAGTGATAAACAGGAGAAGAAAAAGGGATTCGGGGGGTCAGCATAGAGCTAAGCTCATAGGTGCCTAAATAATAGCATAGCAGGGCGTTTAGGGAAGGATGATGTCTAGTAGAGACCATGATGTTCGTGGAGGAAAGGATTAAACTAGTGAGTTGTACCCAAGCTTCGTCACAACCAAAGCAGCACACAGTGAAAGCCTCAGATTAAACATCAAGGACTTGGCACAAATAAAAAAAAAAACAACCTAACAAACCAGTCTTGTGAATTCTGTCAAAAACAAAACCCAGAGAGGTGCTAAAAATGCCACTTAGAGCTCCACACTCAACTCGGTGAACAGTTCTGCAAGAGGAATGTGTGGCACAAATGAGCTGCACCACCAGAGCTGGTTGGTTCGGTGATCTCAGCTTTAACACAAAGTGGAGTGACTGGCGAAAGTGGAAAGGAGAAAAGAAACAACTTTGGTAGAATTAAACAACCTGGACCGAATTCGAGACATGAGATGAGTGTGTGGGAAAGAGGAACGGGGGAATGTCCGGGTCAAGGACGTTTAGAAACTGTTCAGTTCGCTCAGGGTCTGGTCCAGAGTGGCATGGATCTTGAGGTTCTCCTCCTTGGCGTCTTTTAGCTTTTCTGCAGGTGAGGACACAAAAAAAAAAAAAGGATGTGAACCAATTTTGATATTTCTTGGTACATAAAATGAAACGTGTACAGTGAAATTAAGGAACTTGTATAAAATAGCAATGTCTGACAGTCAATCAGAAAAATACGCAGAACAGAAAGAGAACAAACAAAACCACCACCACCAGCAGCAGGGTTCAGAACAGGAAGTCACTCATTTGGCAAACCATTTAATCCTATTAGGGTTGCAGGGAGGCTGGAGCCCATTTCAGCCGACACTGGTTGAAGGCGGGATACACCCTGAACATTTCCCCAGACCATTGCAGGGAAACACAACCATTCACACTCACACCTAGGTGCAATCTGGAACAGCCAGTTAGCCTAACTGTGCATGTCTTTGAACTGTTGGAGGAAACCGGTGTACCCAGAGAACATGCAAACTACACAGAGGCGTCTGAGCCTGGGACTCAAACCCATGACCTCCTTGCTGTGAGGCGGGGGGGGGAATAAGATCTGTAAAGTGAATACTGACTGTTCGAGGGTTATTACCACCTTTAATTCCAATTGTGGAAAGATCAGTAGAATTTAACCGTTTATAATGTTTCCTAAAAAAGATTAGCTGGGTATAACCCGAGGAACCTGCGATCAGGATTACCAAATGCATCCCGGCATCCAATCACAATCAGGATCTACATGTGAGCAGTGTCACCTTCAGACGTTACCCAGTGGAGTAAAGCGTAGTGGACAGGAACAGGTCTGTGAAGCTACAGTGGGGGCAGCGTCACAGACACGGAACAGCTGATTTAAGGGCTGTGCGTTCGGAGAGGCTCTTCAGACCACAAGTGATGCAGAGAGTGTTATTCGTGTTGAGTACAGTTACTGGAGTTATTTGAACTGTCGACTTCCTCAGAGCAATCCAGCCTTTCTGCTCTGATCACCATCAACAACAAGGTGTTAATGACTGCAGAACTGCTGCTCATCAGACGTGGGGTTTAGGGGTTTTTTTGCATCCTTCTTTGTAAGAATTGGCCCATCAGGTACCAAGAACCATACCGCAAATCTTTTCTCCTTCATTCTAATAACACGTGTTCGCTAAACCTCTAAAAATCCAGCAGATTAGTTTGCCTTAAACGGTTGCTATATGATTCAAGTACCCCTCACCACTGTCTGACAGGATGCTGGAGACTTCATGCACTAACCGTAAAGGGTAGAGTGTATCCTGAAGTCGTCCGTTCCTTTTTCGAATACCTTGACTGATAAATGTGCGTACATCGTTTATTTAAAACACTGCCCCATGGGAACATTAGTAAGAATGGTTACCAGCATTAACTACTAGATAGAAGAGCATCCCCAGACCAACTGCTGTTAAAGCCCGATCAGTATTATCAAATACGGACAAAAAGATATCCAGTAATATAGACGTAAGCACTGCCAGCAGAGCCCTCAATTAGATCTTTCTGAGCTGTGTTTCTAAATTACAGCACTCATGTTTTTTTTAATCAAAAATAAGTAGCAACATCTGCAAGGCCTGGCGAGCTGTCCAGGGTGGACTCCACCCTCACCCAGAGTCGGCTGAGACGGGCGACAGCCTCCCTGCGACCTCAATTAGGAATAAGTGGTTCAGAAAACGAATAGATGAATAAATGAAGTTGCATCATTGGAGAAATCCTCATTTGCAAAAAATACTTTGTGGATTAATGATTCTGTATTCACAAGTTTCAGCTCTGCAAGGGCAGTTGTGTGTGTGTGTGTGTGTGTCTTTCATGGTAAGAAAAGGTTCCGTCATGGATTTGGGAAGACGTGAGAATTTACCCTGAAATCAAATCAACAAACCTGCTGTACTGAATAATGTTTCTTGTACTGCATGATTACGGATCCAAATTAGAAATATCAATCTATTTTAGGACTTTATCAGCAGACCGTACAGTAATAAAGAATTTGCAGGATGATGAAAGACCAAGATAAAATCTTTAAGTCTGTTGTGCTTTTACACCCAAGCTGATCCCAGGAAGCAACTAGGAGTTCTGGATGGGACACTCGTTCAAAGATTACCTTCCCAATAGTTTAACTGGTACTCATTTATACCGCTGGGTGGATAAAGGCACACTTGTAGAAGCCTTGCTCAGGGGTCTTAGCACAGTGAGGGTCTAATAGGGATTCGAACCCGCATCCTTCTTGGTCATGAGCCCACCACCTTAACCTTAAAATCTTCAGATGATGTTTAAAACAAAAGTACCAACTATCACCTTTCTGCAAGGAAAAGCCTTTCTTGGGGAGGAGGGGGAGAATAGATATCCTAGATAGCACCCTGCTGGTCTGAAGCGCTGCAGCCATGAGCTGTAAACTCCATTTAATTTTAGCAATAGTTACGCTGGTGTAGTCCTCCATGTCTATTTCAATGCTTAGAACAGCATAAATATAAATATAAAGAGTTTTTTCGTGGTTCCACAGCAGCTCGCTTTCTTTTTCTTTTTGCTTAAATACTTTTTGTTGAATTTGTTTAAAAATATACAATAAATGTTCATTGATGATGCTAAGATACGGGTTTATGTTTATCATTACAGCTGTGGACCAAAAAAAAATAATAACTCAATTTCTTTCCTGATGCGTGTCAATCATGTGATAATTTGCCTCATAGAAGAACACCAAAGATTAAAACGTTTTCATTAGTATACTAAAAATCATCAAACTGCTGTGGTAGAAAATATTTTAGGACAATATTTTATCAAAACGAGACCAGCGATAAAGTGAAAGAGTCCTTTACAGAGGTGTAACTGCACCTCAATTCACATGTTCAGTTAAGCTCGGGGCAGGTGCAGTATGCTGCCAGGTGGTTCACTTCACGCTTACTCCAAAAGGATTAATAATACACAAACTATTCATTAAACACAAGCTGACGGCTGACTTCAAGTCAACACAGGAGTCCGTACAGAGCAGCGTGTCCTCAGACGAGTCAGTAACCTGCGTGTTATTAAAACGCTGATTTGTACCAGCGATACCAAGTTAAAATGTAGAAATTTCTCAATGTAGTTTTCTCCATTGAATAATAGGACTTTAAAATGTCTGAGACTGACAGGACAAATTTAACCATCATGATCCTCTCTAGAACCAAGCCGCCCCACCACAACCTCTGATATTTTATTCCTTCATAATGAAGTGTGATACACTTCACACCAAATCAAATGGGACAATAAGAACATGAGGGTGATCTGGAAAAGCTGCTCTTACAGTATTGTCACCAAATAAATAAAAAAAGTGAGAAGTGCACACTTAAAACACACCAGACAAACGTTTTTCACCCCTCCCTTCATTTAGCATGAACAGAGAGCAACTTCCATCCAACATCCAGTCAGAAGACAAACAGGAGGACAGAAAAGAGACAAAGCACTGATGAACCACAAAACAAGTCCAAGAACTTTCATCAACGCCTGATATAATTACAGTACGGCAGGAAAAGAAGACAGAATACAAAGGCATCATAAATATTGACAAAACATTAAAGCAGTTAAGGACAGAGGTACATAAACCTGAAGGTACAGAGAGAAAACAGGAGGATGAAGGAGACAGGAGTTGCTAACGATCAGGACGGAGACAAGGCTGAGAGGACCGAGCAGGAGTTCACGAAGAAACTTATCTGCAAACAAAACAGGAATGATCAACACCTCTCTACAGACAAAGCACTCCTCTCGTCTTCTTTCAATGAGGAATGCTGTTCAAACCAGCTTCAACACACTGCCACACACACACACACAGGTTAGGAACTGGGTGAGGATATAATCACACTGTCTGTGCAGAGCAGCATTCCAGCAAAACACGAGTTATATACAGGTTATACCACAGTACAGCTTAATGCTCCACTCTGATTGGTCAGCAGGTGTTTATTATTCAAAAGAAGAAGCAAAAGTGATATTTAGTGCTTGCAATATTCCATTTTGGTTTCTACCACAAGTTACACAGGGGCGGATGATACATGTGTATAATGGTGCATTCAAATTGTACTGAGAAGTCGGGATGTCTGAATTTCAATTAACCGGAAAGGCAGCTGAAGTCGGATTTCCAACTCAGAAAATACAAGCAACCCACTGATAAAACAAACAAACAAACAAAAAAACAGCCGGACTAGCGCCATCTTGGGGAGTCCACTTTAGTGTTGTACTCAATGAAAAGATTCTCTCTCACTCCTTTGCCGAACTGTTTTATCCTACTATCCGGGTCATGGTGAGGCTGGAGCGTCTTTGCTGGGGGAGGGAAGAGTACACCCCGAACAGCTAGCCAGAGCGTCACGGGGCCAACACGCAACCATTCACACTCACATCCTGGTGATCTGGAACAGCCAATAAGCCTAATGTGCACGTCTTTGGACTGGGGGAGGAAACCCGATTACCCGGAGGAAACCCACGTAAGCACACAAACATGCAAACTCCACACAGAACACCTGAGCCTGGGACTCAAACCCATGACCTTCTTTCTGTGAGGCGCACGTGATAACCACTGCCCCACCCCTCATGAAAAGATAGCAAAAATGGAAATAATTATCAAGTTGAACGTTTCATTCAAAAACTCTGACACATTTCAGTTAAAGCCCTCCCCCGTTCCAACAGCCTCTTACACACAGGAAGACATTCTGACCCTCAGCAGGTTTATTTTCCAGAATTTCGAGGCGTGTCGGCTTCTAACCAAACTACTCTATACTGCGGTCTTACAGCAAGGTAGTCTCACCAAGATGGCCTCCATCTGGCTTCGAAATTAACACTGATGCAAAATTAGGCCTTTTTTTCCCCCCAGAGGAGAAACTTCATCAACCCGCCTACCAAATCCAAGATGTCTTCTCTGAGCACCAGCGAGTAAAAGCTGAAAAACTATTTGCAGTTTTAGCTTATTTGTGTCACAGTCTGAAGCACAGTTCTGTCCCACCGCTATCTGTGGACGTGTTTAAGATCATGGTTATAAAATACTGCTTAATGTGTGGCTATCAAGTGGTAGCACCTACAGTAGCGAGCCTGGATAGAACCTGTATCGCTGTTTGGTGGTTTTTCACGTCATCTTAAAACTCAAAAACTCCGACTTACAAGAAAAATGGAGCGCATCATAAGATTCCGTGAATGCGTTCACGGCAGCATTTTTTCTTGAACGTTTTGGTAGCAGTCAGACGTAAAGCATTGGCCAGATTATTATTATTACTCTTTTTAAACACGGGAAAGTCTTCACTATACAATTTCTTGCCGATACAATATTATCTGCTGAAAGAATGTGTGTTAAGTACATATTACACAAGTAATAACAGGTACACAGTTGTTCCTCATACATTAAAATGTGGATACTTATGATGTGACACTATATCACTAAAGAACTAAACCAACACTAAATGGCATTTGGAAGACGCCCCTACCCAGAGCGGATTACGTTTATTTATTCATTTTCTGAACCGCTTAATCCTAACTAGGGTCATGGGGAGGCTGGCACCCATCACAGCGGACTCTGGGCGAGGACAGAGTACACCCTAGACAGCTTGCCGAGCATCGCAGGGCGACTTACATAATACAACTGAGGGTTAAGGGACTTGATGAAGGGCCCAACAGTGGCAGCTTGGTGGTACTGGGTCCTCCGGATCACTTATCCAGTGCCTCGTCCTGAGCCGCCACTGTCCCTCATACCATTACTGGGGGGCTAATATTGGAAGTTCATGCTAATAGTTGGTGAAGTGATTGGGCACCAATCGGGGTAATAAATCACCGAACCACCACACGGTTGATTCTTTTCAAACACTTTGAACAGCTGGACGGGTGATTTTATTGCTGCATTTTGTAATTATTTTTGCTATCAGTGCTCTGTACAGTGTCACACAGCAACCCATGCAGTGCTTTCTGTAATCAAACAGCATGTTAGATGCTTTTAAACAAACACACACAGCAGTAATCATACAAACGTTACACTTGTGCCATTTCAAACCGAAACACCATGCATTTTCGCAGCCGGAAAAAACAAACACGCAAACTCGTTAATAAACCGCAAAACTCGATCTGGCGCTCAGGCTCAAGCACTACCCGTGATGCCAAAGCAGGTGAAACGCTGAGCAAGTCCACATGTGTACACAGCAAACACACACACACACAGTACAGGCTGAGTAATTACATAGAGGTCATGTCGTTCAGGGCGTGATCCAGCTCTTCACTAATGGCCTTGTACTTGAGTTTCTGAGCATAGAGCTCATCTGTTTGTATGAAAAAATGAGAAAGGAAGAAAATGACAGAACATTTAGCACCAAGAACGGGAGGAAAGGCAACATGAGAACAGAGGGAAGAACGGAGATCAGGTATTACAGGAAAGATCAAAGGAGTGGGAGGTACCGGAGGGTGAAAATTAGGATCAGGGTATGAGCTGCACAGCAGAACGGCTTACCTTCTAGGTCATCGATGGTCTTCTCCAGCTTGGCGACGGACCTCTCAGCAAACTCAGCACGAGTCTCAGCCTGACACACACACACACACACACACACACAATTACTTCCAAAAGTAAAAAGTAAAAAAAAAAGTCAAACATTTTTCCAAGAACTAGGAAGTCAGCTCACCTCTTTCAGTTTATCAGTCAGGATCTTGATC
>JBCNYG010000011.1:143662-158338 GCA_039654305.1 Porochilus rendahli | reverse complement strand
CCGATCTCGCACGCGTGTCGCTCACCTCCTCGTATTTGCGGTCAGCCTCCTCTGCAATGTGCTTGGCTTCCTTCAGCTGGATCTCCTGTAACTCCATTTTCTCCTCATCCTTCAGTGCTCGGTTCTCAATCACCTTCATGCCCCTGTTCCACAGAAAGAAAAACATTGTCCTCGTTTGCTTTAGCTGACTGGCTGAGGCTCTGTTCATACCCGCCACTAACATGCCTGATGGATGACTTCATCTTAAGTCTACAGCACTGAATGTATGATCGAACCGCATCTCAAAAGATACTGTGGTCAGCTCAGGTCACATTCAGAGGAATGCATGTGATCACATGAGATTACATCTCCGTGCATCCTGGAACACAACAAATCAACGGTACCAGAAAATAAGCCACTACCGCGAGACTAATTAGAAGTAGCATTCCATGGTGGAGCGCTGCTCGGCTGGACTAAAAGATAAAAGTGACGTTATAAGTGCTTCTGTCATTTTGTCTCATATTCCTTTACCAGTTTGGTTAAAAGACTATGTCATACCCTGGTTCTTACATAAATGATCACGGGTGGTCTCTGGACATACCCTCATGACACCAAATATCAATGGCGACGTGTAAAATGCGAGTCAGCAGACGTGTGCTTGTGCAAGTACCTCTCACTCTCATCTGCTGCCTTCTCTGCCTCTTCCAGCTTCTGTAAGGCTGTGGCCAGTCTCTCCTGAGCCCTGTCCAGCTCCTCCTCAACCAGTTGGATACGCCTGTTCAGAGATGCCACTTCAGCCTCGGCCTACGACAGACACAAACACACACACGGGTGTTATTCATGTAATGAAATGCAGAGGAACACGGAGGAGATAAGGAAGAACTGCACGACAAATATAGTTGAAGCAAACTCAACTCTGCTGCTGGGGAGTCCCTGCTTGATCGCAACATACCTAGAAAAAAAACCTACACAGGGGGTTCTCCAGGATGTGAGTTGTGAGTTAAAGTAAAGTCAAGTCTGTTGGGAATTTACACCTTACTGGCTCATCTGCTTAGTTGATCCCCGTTTCTGTAGCATGAAGAGAAAAGGAGTTCTGCTCCCCCAGGATAGGATGCTTCCCCCCCCCATCACAGGTTACCGTCCCAATATTTTACAGGTATTTAGAACATTTACACTACTGGGTGGACAGAGACACACTTGTGGTCGAGACCTTGTTCAGGGGTCTAGGCAGAGTGGGTAAAACTCAAAACTCTCAATCATGAGCACAGAACCTTAACCACTACACCACTGGCCCTGTAACCGGATTTGTGAACCTGTGACTAATAACCACTGAATCAGTGATGCCACTTATGCCTAGGATAAGCTGACCAGAGGTTCTATGGCATATCAATGGCTTATTTTTTTATTTTCTCAGCTTGATGGACATGATTGATAATTTCTTGCCCCACCTCCCTGATGATGTGAGAGATAATTAGTCAGAGTAACTAACCAGTCTCCTGACCAACACCATAATCCCCCATTCTGACATAGAATGGTTATAGTGTCTAATCCTTGTGTCACAGAATAAAACATGTTTGGTGAAGAAACCCTGAAAAGGGATTCCTGCTCAGCCATTTTAATAACCATGTATATTTAGAGTAGTCAGATGAGCTGAGAGAAATGATAACCATGTCCCCATAAGCAAAGTTTCTAGAGTGCTGTGGTGGCAGGGAAGTGAAACTATAACCAAATAATTAGACAAAAAGTATTACAGTTTAACACTTTTGGTACAACTAAAATGCCATCACACTAAAGGCTACACCTCTTCAGCATGAACATATAAACGCTTCACTCTGCTTGCTAAGCCGGATATGACGCAAGCGCTCACCAAGACTGGCGTTTCGCTCCTAATAAGGTATGAGGAACTGCAAAGTCCAAGGAGGTGAGCTCATCACCAAGAAGTGCCTCGAAAATCCGACGAGGAAGGCATATCAGGCATTAATACTATCAGAGGTGCAGGAAAGTATGCCGAAGAGGCCAGAAAGCACCTCAAAACGCCGGAGAGGGTGTCATGGCGCACCTGGTCTGACTGACCTCAGAGGCTCGTGCCCGCTCAGGTGTCCGTCTTATGAGGTGTGAGTTAGCCTTAGCCTATTGACACCTCTGTTCTGAAGCAGGCCGGATTAATATTAGTAATAAAAAGGGCGATAAAAAAAATGTTGATGCGGTGTAATGACTGAACACTACAAGTCATTCCATCTCTTACAAAAAGTGCAAACATATATATTCTACAAAATACTTAGCCTAACTTTATAATAATGGAGAAACAACAGCTTGTACAAGCGAACATTAGTCGGAGCATGTACATAACCAGACACATAATTCAGCCTCCATAGGTTTATAAATTGCTTTAAATGAATGGGAAATGTTCCGTTGAAGCTTCTACATATGAAACCTATTCATTAAACCCCCTTAAATTCATTTGTTTCCGATGAAAAGTTAGCTTCCCCTGACAGGATGCTGCTCCGAAATGCCTTTCATTTCTCCGAAGGGCGTGTTAGCAGAACTTCAGCTCTTCCACACAGACCGGGTGATGAAACAAACTTTCCGTTTTCATTCTTCCGACCCGAGTATTAAAAACATTGTATCCGAATAAATGCTGAAACAATGTTTACCTGCTCCCGGGCGTGTTTCTCTTCCTCGACCTGCCGCTGCAAAATCTCGGCCCTTTCTTCTGCCTCGTCGGCTTGTTGCTGCAAAATTTTAATCTTTCTCTTCACCGCGTCGATGCTGTTTGTTCCGGCCATCTTTCTTTCTTTCTTTTTCTTCTGAAGAGTAGTGTGGTCAAGGATTCAGGCTGTATCTGTACAGGTTTTCCTACTGAGCAGAGTTTGTGCAGTGATGAGAGTGTGTTGGGGAGGGCTGGGGGAACAAACCAACGCCCCGCCAACGAGTCAACTTGTAGCAGAACTTGTAGAAGTGGTAGAAGCAGCAGTACAGGCTGAGAGAGGAGCCCTTTTCCAGTCTGCAGCCTATATTCCCCTGGAATTGTTGCAAACGCGCAATTCTAAAAGACCTGCCTTTTTGACACGAATCTTGAACAGGAAGTGCAGAAAGTTTTTTTTGGTGTTCTTTCTCAGTAGGACGTGGCAAGTTATCCAAATTCACAGGCTTCCGCTTGTACACTGCGTCTGGTCTCTTCACCAGGTTTCTTCTCCTAATTAGTGATAAAAAAAGAGCTAGTCGCGAGAGAATCTCACCTCAAATCCCCTCCCCTTAAATGTGAGTTCGTTCAACTATCTCAACTTTTTTTTTTTTTTTTTTTTTAAATCAGCCCACTTCCGGTTCGCTCCACCCTACCCGAGCTGGAGACAATTGAATGCTCTGCTTGCTGATCCTGGATCAGACCAGATCTGATCAGGCACGCTGGGTGAAATCTGATTGGCCACCCTGCGAATCACACGTGTCCAGGTGAATGACGAAACAAGAATCTTGCCGAGCATTCCAAACCACTCCTTAATAGTAAGGTGTGGCAGTACCTGCACGCGACATCAAGGTTATACAGGCTTGTTAACACCCTTGCTGATCACACTGGTCTTGACAGCTTTATCATAACAATATCTTCAGTGTTCATACCCAGAACCGGAAGTGTTACACAGCATTCCAATTGATCAGTTCATGTTTACTACAGGACTTGTGTCATCTACATCACTCTTGATTTCTTTGTTGCAAAACTCAACAGGATGTTGAAACATACTTTTACATTAATAGGTAGTATGTGTTACCACCTGCAACAGGCTTCTAGGGCATTCAGACTCACCCAAACCACTGCATGTGTCACCCCTTCAACATCCTTCTTTCTTAATCCAGGATGATGGGAGTCACCATGGAGAAAACAAATCTGAATGATCATCTACAGGTTCCTGGAGCCACATTTATCATAACCGTCATCATGGCTTTTTGAATTCTTTAAATTCTTTGAATTTTTTTTTTTTACAGAAGAATGTTCTTACAACATTTAGCTTGAGACAAATAAAATTGGCATGGTGGCATAGTGGTTAGCAAGTCCGCCTCACAGAAGGATGGTCCTGGGTTCAAGTCCTGGGTTCGGCGAAGGTGTTTCCGCTCACAGTCCAAAAACATGCACATTATGCTAACTCGCTGTTCCAAATTGTCATTAGATGGGAATGGTTGTGTGTGTCTAGGTCTTGCAGTGCACTGATCAGCTATTCAGGGTGTACACTTCCATCAACCAGAGTTGGCTGAGATAGGCTCCAATCTCCCCATGACCCTAGTAGGATAAAGCAGTTTAGCAAATCTGTGATTGAATGAATGAAATCAACACAAGGGTTAAAGTACTACATACAGCACACCTAATATTTTGTTAAACGTCCCTTAGCAAGCTTCACCCTGACCGGGTGCTTTTGGTAGCCGTCAAAAAAAACGTCTATTAGGATTTGAGGGTGACAGTTTGGGTCTTGTTGCAGACTCTGGGGCTACTTCCCACAATAACACGTTCTTGTCAAACAAACACTTTTAATGTTGGGACAGATAAGCTGCCAGATCTCAGTACTCATGATCCCCAACAGAAGATAAGAGTCCTTGGCTTTGGCCAGATCAATTTCACTGCATCTTTGCTGAACCTTCTACACCAGTGTACACTAATCTTGGGTGACCTATCTCAGCCGACACTGGGCAAAGGCAGGGTGCACCAGCATGGGGCCAACATACACACAACCATTCACACTCACACCTAGGGGCCATTGTGGAACAGCCAATTAATTTAAAGATCACACTTTTGGATTGTAGGAAGAAACCGGAGTACCCGGAGGAAACCCATACAAGCATGGGGAGAGCATGCAAACTCCACACAGAAACACCCCGAGCCCGGGAATCGAACCCAGGTCCTTCTGTGAGGCGGACGTGCTAACCACTGTGCCACCATGCGTTAATCTCATTTTAATTTTCAGCCAGTGAAGTCAGTACTGAGTGCTTCAGTTTATAACGAATTTCTCTTCAGCTGCTGTCTGAATGTGTTCTTCCTGTTGTAGTTTTCTTCTTTTTTTTGCATTTTAATGACAGTTGAAATTTTGTTGGTTGTAAAAAGCACATCACTGGCACTAGTGAATACGGAAATGGTTCTATTTTATGTGAAAGTGGTTAGTCACCCTGGGTGGCATGGTGGCGTAGTGGTTAGTGCTTCCGCCTCACAGCAAGAAAATCCGGGGTTCGAGCCCCTTGCTCAACGTGCGTGTTTCTGTCTGGAGTCTCTCTCTGTGCTTGCATGGGTTTCCTTTGGGCACTCCAGTTTCCTCCCACAGTCCAAAAGGCATGCATATTAGGCTATTTTGCTATTTCTAATTGTGGGTAAGTGTGTTTGTATTAGCTCTACGATGGTTTGGTGAGCCCTGAGTTGGCTCGGATGGGCTCCAGCCTTCAGGTGATCCTAAGGATCAAAGGATAAAAACTTCAAAAAATGCAATTAGATTAGTGATTTAACTGTATTACCATCTTCTCTGGATTCGAGTGTACTCCTTGGGAAATTTATAAACATCCGAAGACAGAAATTACGCCAATTTTAAGCACAAAAAATGATGAATAATGAAGATTCTCGCAGCAGTTTTGAAGTCTGGTCAATGTCATGCCTCACACCGGACACAGTGCTGTACTGGATACAGTAAGAAAGCTTCCTAAACCTGGTGGTAATGCAACACCACTGCACAGCAACTAAACACGGCCTGTTATTCATACAGATTCCTTAAGACAGCCATACGTGTAGCAACCAGAAGGCTGAAAACAAGACCATGCACGCTGGATTCTCTCTCTCTCTCTCTCTCTCTCTCTCTCTCTCTCTCTCTCTCTCTCTGTCTCTCTGTCTGTCTCACTCTGTCTCACTGTTTCACATTCTGACTTTACACTGTGGTTTAGAAGAAGCTTGTTTGTCCTTCTTTAGTCACAGTAATGTTGTGATACAGTAATAAGAATATTATCTGCCGTTCATATCAGTTAGTCTAACAGCACCTTCACTCATTCATTTATTCATTCCTTCATTGCTAATACCGTATACTTCCTTTGTATTTTCTATCTATTTATTTATAATCCAGGGCGCCACAGTGGCGTAGTGGTTAGCACGTCCGCCTCACAACTAGAAGGTCCTGGGTTCGAGTACCGGCTCGGTTCGGGCGTTTCTGTCTGTTTACCCCGTGCTTGCATGGGTTTCCTCTGGGTGCTCCGGTTTCCTCCCATCGTCCAAAGACATGCATGTTGGGCTGATAAGCTCTTCCAAATCGCCCCATGTGCGAGTATGAGTGGGAATGGCTGTATGTGTTTTGACCATGCTGTGATTTGGAGAGACAGTCAGGATGAACCGTGTTACCCGGTGTCGGCTGAGATAGGCTCCAGCCTCCCCACGACCCTAATAGGATTAAGTGGTTCGGAAGAAATGAGTGAGAATGATGAGAGATCTCTAATCCAGAGTCAGTAACCCGGGATGCATGGGAGGAGAAATATGGCGCTGGTCCATTACAAGACACGGCTTCACTCATGCACAGCTAGGGGCAATTCATGGGCCTCATCTACTGGCAGATTTTTGGGAAGTGGGACGACATTCGAGATCCCAGAGGAAAGCACATATAAAACCCTGTACCGTGGCAGTGCTTCCCATTCCACCACCGCTCTCCCTACCAAACTGCAGGCTGTGCATCAGTAAATGAAAGACAGTAAAATGAAAGCAACCCCTGAAGTAATGTAAGTGGAAAATGTTAGGCGTCGGTGTATTTATCATATCCTGTCGCCCATCCTGTTCCCTATCAACGTTTCCCAGTTACCACGGTGCAATCTTGCAGCGCGTCGTGCCGCTACAACCACAGCAGCAGATGGAGACAGAGTTCCCGGCTGGCTTTTACTGACCCAGTTTACCAGTTATTATAGTTTATGTTAGTCATAAAGACAGAGGAAGGTCACATCTGACATGTCATGTGTTAATTTACTTCACTGTAGTCAGCTCTAATCTGAATACACACACTCACTCAATAATTAAACTTCTCTGTGTTGGTGGTGGGAGGGCAATAAAAGTCTTCTGATTCATTTTCTCCTCTTGAGTAATGTCTTTATGTAGGTCAGGGTGAGTCCCGAGCCTATCCAAGACATGGCTTCAAACTGGAAGGGTTTCAGTCCATTGCAGGATTATTTAACAGGAGCAGTGGGCAGCCACAGTGCGTCGCCCGGAGTGGAGCTGGGGGTTAGATACCTTGCTGGAGGGGACTTCAGCCATGAAGGTGGAGGAAGGGGAGGGGCCCTTTGTCACCACACATTTTTCCTGGTGTTGAACCAGTGAACATTCGGCTCCAAACTTCACTAACCATTAGGCCACGGCTGCCCCTACTTACGTACAATGCACATACATGATCACACTCATTCCTGTAGGTCTTTAGTGAAATAGTATCCAGTGCACTGATATTTAATGCATTATTGATATAATTCTCAATAAGTGAGAGGTCAGGCTACCCAAGCCCTCCAACAGACCGGCAACCTGTTCACAGTATAATCTTGCCTCTGGCCGGATTGGCATCTCAGTCAGTTGGGACTGGCTCCGGGGTCACATTGGCCCTGATGGATAAGAGGTATAAAGGATGGATGGATAGTCGTTCTGTCAGAACATAAATTACAATGGTGTGCAATACTACACCACCACCAGCAGATGGCGCCTGAGACCAAGGTGAGAGTTGAAGTCCAGCGTTAAAAGTTGTTTTGATTTGTCCAAAAAGGCAATAATGTCTCATTCAAATCTGCTGTAAACATCTTTTCTGTATAAACTATATGGCCAAAAGTGGACACCTGACCACCATATGTGGTATTTCCCAAAACTGGCCACTAAGTTGGAATTTCCAGAAAGTCTTTGCGTGCTATGGCTTCATATTTTCCTGCATGGCAGTGCTCCTGTGCACCAAGCGAACGCCGAGTGAGGGGAGCCCACTGCTCTGTGTGTGTGCTCACTTTGGATGGGTTAAATGCAGAGGCAATAATTTCCCTTGTGGGATTAATTCATTAATTTTCTAAGACGCGTAAAATAGAGTCGCCCTTGTCCAGAGTCAGCTGAGATGGGCGCCAGCCTCCCCGCGACCCTAATTAGGATTAAGTGGCTTAGAAAATAACTCACACTTCTGTTAGCGCTACAGCACATACAGACCTTTTTTAATTAGTAAGAGCATAACTCGCATGAACAGTCTCTGTCAAGGTTAAATTATATATATATAAGCTATAAGTATCTTTATTTCTTGTATTTCCTTGTAGTTTTTACTGTAATTTTGAGCAAAGTGTGCTGTGTTCGAGTACAGGCTAACCTCGATCTGGCTGATTGAGAATACACTCCTGTTAGCTCCACAGCATAGAGGGAATTCTGCTCCATCTGTTTATCTCAATGCAGACAGTCTCTGACATGGTAAAAATATGTAAATATAAACATCTTGTTTTAGTTTATTTTTTATTGTGTTTCCGTGTAGTACTACCAAAATTCAAAACAGTGTTTAAAGAGACGGCTCTGCACTCGCCTGCGCTGGAAGCTTGCCTGTATTCATCATGATTAAAAATGAAATGAAAAAAAATATATAAATATTTATAAATAAAATTCAAAAAGAATTATTTAATTTGAGTGTACTTTCTATATGTGTAATACCGTGTACTATAAACAAAAAAATTTGATGCCCCCCAGGCACAGTGGAAGTATCTAAAATGAATATTCAGCGACATCCACCACATCCGCACTGCATAACTGTTAAATTTACACTATATTGCCAATGGTATTCATTCACCCTCCAAATAATCGAATTGAGGTGGTCCAAGCCATACATCACCAAGCGCAATGCAAAGCGTTGGATGCAGTGGTGTAAAGCACGCCGCCACTGGACTCTAGAGCAGTGGAGACGCGTTCTCTGGAGAGACGAATCATGCTTCTCCATCTGGCAATCTGATGGACAGGTCTGGGTTTGGCAGTTGCCAGGGGAACGGTACAGGTCTGACTGCATTGTGGTAAAGTTTGGTGGAGGGGGGATCATGGTGTGGGGTTGTACAAGGCACCTAACCCCCATCTGCTCTCTGGCCCCCCCAGTGATTGGTGGCCCACTGCTCCGAGTGTGTGTGTGCTCACTGTTTACGTGCTCAGGTCCAGCTGAACAAATAGAGTTAACTTTGTGGGTTTAGGGAAGCTGTTTGACCAACAGTAAGCCACGACTCGGATTACACCGTCTGTCACCTCTCACATTCTGGATATGCAGTCGTCCTCCCAGTGGCTCTATTTAAGCCATGTTTCTTCATGAGGGATTCACCACAAGTGGCCCAGTTCATGTGTGTGGTGACAAGCGACAGTACCTGATATGTGTCTGATAGTTCTTGGAAACGGTCTTGTGTTGCAGCTCACTATTAAAACTGTTGATTTTCTAACGGCGGAGGATGAGTGCATGGGTTCAAGCCTAGATTTTAAATAGGAATCAATGACAGCTGGAGTGGTGGCAACCACACCCAGTCTCCAGCGGGAGCCGGGCTTATGGTGCTGGTCGAATTTTTAGAAGAGCGAATGCCATGAATCTTGTGTGTCTCTGTGATTGAATAAGAACAATGGGTTCTCCTGTGCTCAAGCCAGTGGTACATGCTAGCTATAAAAAGGAAACGTTTCCATTCCGCAAGATCTCCAGCTCACTATGATGTACCCATGGTTATTCCTACTCATTTTCAGTATTCCATACAGTGGTCACTGTATTCCCAAAAACCACACACACACACACACACACACACACACACACACACACACACACACACACACACACTGGCTGGCATTCACTCCATGTATAACTTGAAGGCCGCGAGTCGACAACAGGTGGGGTTGCTATATTCAGACCTCTGACAGAACATTTAATCATGAGGGTGGAAACAAAGAAGAGAATAAAAGAAAGGCAGAAACGAATGGACGTGTGTATGGTAACTAATTTTAGCACTGCTTTAAACGTGAGCACTGTTAAAGAATTCATCGCAGCAACTTAAAGAATCCACGTGAAGGGAAACACCGGGACTTAATAGCTTTTAAAATAATTTAACAAAACATTCAAACTCTTTTAAACCCACTACAAAGAGGAACATTATTGTAGTACGACGATGAGAAGAGCGAATATGTATATATTAGGAATGGGAATCACCCGGGATCACCCTGTACGATATGATCACGATTCGTACTGCGGTTCTCTAAGTATCATGATTCTATAAATATCCCCATTCTATATTATCATTTCTTGCAAACCTTGAACCATGTAACAGAAAATAGTATCAAACCTCTAAACCTTTAAACCTTTCATTCGTTTATTTTCTGAACCGCTTAATCCTAATTAAAGTCGTGAGGAGGCTGGTGCCCATCCCAGCCTACTCTGGGCGACGGCAGAATACACCTTGGACAGCTTACCAGGCACCTTTAACCCGTAAAAGCTTTATTCAGGGGATGCGCAACTGAACTGAACATAAGGAATTAAATATGACTAACTCCTTAGGACATTATTGTTCCTTTCAAAAACCAGTAGCAGTATTTACAAAATGTAAAAAATTACAAAATTTACATTTATGGCATTTGCCGAAGCTCTTATTGAAAAGCAACTTACATTTTTATACAACTGAGCAGTTGAGGGTTAAGGGCCTTGCTTAAGGGCCCGACAGTGGGGGCATGTTGGAACTGGGGATTCAACCAACCCCCAGCCTTCGGATCAGTAACCCTGAACCACTAAGCCACCACTGGCCCATAATATCGTCAAGTAAGCCAGTATGGTGATTGGTGACGCTTGAGATGTGCTTATTAGCAAACAAGTTTTTTTTCTTTTGCTATACTGCATTAATCCCTCAAGGGAAATTAATACGTCGGCATTTAAACCCACCCAAAGTGAACGCACACACGTAAACAGTGAGCACACACACACTCGGAGCAGTGGGCTTCCACACACATTGGGGCACCCAGGGAGCAATTGTGGGTTAGGTGCCTTGCTCAAGGGCACTTCAGCCATGAAGGTGGAGGGAGGGAAAGTGCAGCTCCCTCCCCACCATCACACATTTTTCCTGCTGGTTTGGGAACAGAACCAGCGTCCTTTTGGCTCCAAAGCTGCTTCTCTACCCATAAAGATCTAAGATAAACCTCCTCTCAGAGCTTTGAAAGCCCAAAAAAAAGGGATTAATGTGAATCTCTTAATGTTCTGAAAGCCACTGATTTCTAAGCATGGAGCTAAAATGACAGAGAGATAGCGCTTCCATCGGTACCAGTTAAGACTTGCTGTCACCTCTGTGGTATTTGGCAAAAGTTACGGACATGGCAAGAGGAGACGACAAGGATTAGGATATAATGGTGGGTGAGAGATATGTAGTTGATGTCAGAGTACATAAAGGAAGAAAGACAGAGACAACTGTTTAGGAATAAAGGGATAGACAGGATGAAAGGGATTGTGGGGTGGGGGAAGGGTTGATGCGGTGGCTGGACTGTAGCGATGGCATGCCTGTGCTTGGTGGTTTGTTGTCACTCACATCGGCAGCCTTCTTCTCGGCTATCTCGAGTTTCTCCTGGGCGTCCCTCAGGGCCTCTGAATACTTATCCAGCTCATCCTCGGTTGCCTTCAGCTTCTTCTGCATCTGAATCATCTCATCTTCATGCTAGGAGAGAGAGAGAGAGAAAGAGAGAGAGAGAGAGAGAGAGCTGTGAATACTTCCCACTGACATAATGACCCCTCCATTCCTCCCCATGTGTTGGCACTTCATTCCAAGGCCGTGTCATTTTCCAGTTTGTGTTCTGGCCCCTTCACTATGCACGGAGAAGCGTATCACTACTTCAACACCGTGTGCTTTTAGATATCGTCCATGGGAAGTTCCTATCTCCGACAGTCCAGAGTCCCCCGCTTCCTCTGCGCTCTTCCCCGAGCACATTACATACGGCTGACAGATATCTTGGGCTGTCTGGGGTTGCACTCGACGCGCGTTAGCAATGGCCTCGCCTTTCTGTGTTAGCTTTATGTTGTCACTGAGACACTTCAGCTTGATTCCACACCCTTACACAGTTCATACACACTGATCGTGTGGCGATGCCCATTGTGCGATGACTCAGTGGTGTTTATTGTGCTGGAAATAAAGAACAAACTAGTTTCCCGTGTACTGATTCGTGTATTCTAATAATTGTATTAATCAGTAATATCCATGCAATCCCACATCGCTCAGGACACATTCACATGTAGGAACAAACACATCTTGAAATGGCAGAATAGGCCACCTGTACCATTAACCAAGACCTCTCTCTCTCTCCCTCTCTCTCTCTCTGTGTCTCTCTCTCTCTCTCTCTCTCTCTCTCTCTCTGTGTGTCTCTCTCTCTCTCTGTCTCTCTCTCTCACTGCTCAGTGAAATCTCTTTTACACCGTTCGCTCCCTTCCTTCATGTAGTTACTATTTTCTTTGTATCTTCCTATGCTGTAAAGTAAAGGAATTCGTGACTTGCCAAGGTAAGCAGACGCATCAAAAGCTCCCAGGAGTGAAAAATACATGATGGGGAGAGTAAGAAAGATAAGCAGTGAAGATAGGCCTAAACTGAGCTCTGTTTTCAGGAGTTTACTATTTCATCACGAAGCCTGAAGCCCTAATCTTTCCCCTCATTCTCAACTTTCAACCCATCTCTGCCTTTTCGATCTGTTCTTTCCAATTCCTCAACAGTACAATCATATCCTTCTCAATCCACTTTCTTATCCTGTTTCCCATTCTCTTGGAAATATTCTCTACAATCATCTCCTGTCTAGGCTCGTAGTGTGTTATTTCCAACCAGCATTTTTCTCAATCTATCAATGAATCCTTCCGAAACTTATATTATATCACCTGGCCAAATGAACAAATAAACATATAAATGAATGAATGAATGAATGAATAAATAAAAAAATAAATAAGTCCCTGAATGTACTGAATGAGCAGGCCATCACATCAATGGACGTTTTTTTCCCCCGATGGCATGGATATGAATTTGGATAGAAATAAATGTTGTGATGCTGCTTAAGTTTGTCGAAACGTCTCCATGGTAGTTGCATTTTGTAATCAAGGCCAAATAAGGCCCAACAAAATGAGTGTGGGATTTTTTTGCTGCCCAACCTCAATTACTCAACCCCTCTCCACTTTAGTCACTTTCCCACTTCATAAAATTTGCACTTCAATCCTTAATTTCCCTTTAATTACTGCTCACCTTCAGACTGAACACATTAATCAGCTTTTGCTGAGAAGGAAGAGAGAACTACCGTCATTTCAGGCCCTTTGGCCTGATCTCTATGTATTTTCTGTCTCTTACTAATGTTTTCTGACCATTTTGATCTCATTACTTTAACAAATGAAGCACTGAAACTTCACACTTTACACAAATCATTGACATTTACCCCCCACCCCACCTCAGCGTTTTCATTCCTGAAAATAATTAATGCACATTTGTTAAACTGAACATTTTTAACAAGCAGGAAACCTTCATCCCCCCACACTTGTGGATTGATCACTTACCACGTCTCAGCATTTTTCACCTCCACCTTTGGTCGGATTTCCTTTTCCTGTCCTTACCTGCCCTTTCTCTTCTCCTTGCTCATTATCTAAAAGCTCGAGTCAGCTCTTCTGTGCCTCACTGAAACTCAGCCTTTAGTTAAATATGAGTCCTTTTGCTGATTCTAAATAAATTTAGCTGGATCATTTTTAAATAACAGTTTGTCATTTACATTTAGTTGTACTGATTGAGTGAAGAGCAGGGGTATTCACAGAGCTACAATGTTACAGGGTTAATCTCTTTTCACCTCACATTTTACTTCTCTCACTGTTGATTTCCTCCTTTCAGACCCTGATGAAGCTACAAATGGAGTGTTTTTGTGAGTTTAAATGAGTTTGGCTTTTCACCTATTGTTATCCTGACCTTTTGTTTTCAATCCTTTTTTTATTGTTTTGTAATATACTGTGTATATATTTTATCTTTTTTATTTCCAGCAGGTCTGTTTGCTTGATATTTTATCAAAATATTATTTATTTGTTTTTGCTATTTCTTCTGTTCACAAGAAATGTGTCTGTGCAGGTCACAGGATGATTCTATTATATTTCCATTCTTTTCAGTGTTGACCGTCAGCCTCAATTACTGACCTCAGATGGATGTCCTCATGTAGGCTGCTGTTGGTTTTTCATTTTCCCATCTTCCTCAAACACCTTATCCTGCCGTGTCTTTTTATGTTTAAAGATACATGTAGTTTTCCTGCGCCTAAAGCCTCTGTGAGGCATTTGGTGTGCACAGAGCATATCTGTAGTGGGTGGATAACACTCCGTTTCAAATATGTAATTCCAACCCTCTGACATCTGATATTCTCTTTCTTACTCAACATCTTACTTATGCTAGCTACCCATTTTTGCCATGTTATTGTTTCCCCTCTGTGAGTGTTGAGCCCTGTTCACTGTAGATAAAAAATAATTATAACAATATTATTATTATTATTATTATAAAGAAAAAAATTATAAAAAATACTAATGATAATACATATTATTGTTATTGTTATTGTTATTGTTATTGTTATTGTTATTGTTATTATTATAAAGTATGAGTTATGTACCCAGTGTACTTTGATAAGTTTTCTCCTTCCTTATTATTTTCTTCTGGTATACAACAAAAACAAGATTAAGACACAATGGAGACCAAACAACCATTATA
>JBCNYG010000011.1:111723-121733 GCA_039654305.1 Porochilus rendahli | reverse complement strand
TTAAGCCGCTTAATCCTAATTAGAGCTGCAGGGAGGTTGGTACACTTCTCAGCCGACTCTGGGCACAGGCGGGATACACCCTGAACAGTTTGCCAGGCCATCGCAGGACCAACACACACACACACTCACACACACCCATTCGCACTCACACATAGGGCAATTTGGAACCACCAATCAGCCTGCTGTGCATGTCTTTGGACTGTGGGAGGAAACCAGAGTACCCGGAGGAAACCCACACAAACATGGGGAGAACATGCAAACTCCACACAGAAATGCTCGAGCCCGGGATTCGAACCCAGCACCTTCTTAATGTGAAGCAAATGTACCAACCACTATGCCACCATGCCGCCCTTCTGGTTAAGCATTGATTGATCACAAAATCAAACAGTGATCAATCTTCGTTCAGTAAAGAACAACCACAAAGTTTCAAATGTAATATACACCGTCGTGATCAGTCTCTAACCAGTGCTTTGCTCTTTGCTCTACAGTCTACAGCAGGAAGTCTTGTACAAGAGACTCAGGATGTTTCCTCTCTGTAAAAGCTGAGTCATGGCTCTTACTTGTTTTCAATACCAATAGATTTAGGTTAACTTATTTGCATCACAACTGTGCACTTAAAACTTGGTAGAGGATGTCAGACAGGTAGGGACGATCGTGCCTGATCTGCATCACACCCGCATTGATGGTTTACAGCGCAATCTAATCCACTGTGTGATTAATCCATTTGCTGAAACATTATGAACATTTTATGAAACCCAGGGTGCCACGGTTTCAAGGTAGAAATGCAAAACCAGCGATATGAACTTTAAGCAAAACATGAAAGGCATGATGTAAAAAGTGGGCTATGAGTAACAGACTAATAACCTTATTCTGTTTTGATTTCCTGAAACAACACCTATGTTATCAACTGATTCAGAGAATTTCACAATTAGAGTTTTTTTAAGTTCCCACCAAATATAATAACATGCAGGGTACAAGTTACAACATACATGGTATGAGTACGGGTTGTTTTGTAATCTACCACAATGTGCTGCTGTTTTATGACATGTACAAGCAGGTCCTGTTTGGACACTGACGACATGTTATTATCGTTACTGTTCAGCTGCCTAGCACTGCATATTAAAATTCAAAGTAAATACAAGTTTAAAGAGGAGATACTATATGTACCTATATGGTATTCATTATATAGGGAAGGTATTATATGCAACTATATTACACCTACATAAATGTTGTTAGTGTTGAACAGCCATATAAGACGTCAAATAATGCCAAAGTGTCAAATAACAAGGTTAGCACATGTTTAAGTTTTCCCTCTACCTCTATTTCGCTGATTTTTATTTTCGGGCACACCAGTGAGTCGTGGCGTGCTGGGCCTCCTGATACACCGGCCTTCTTCCACTACCCTTTCATGCACAGTGTTATCTCCAGCCATCCCAGTCTGCCGCCGAGCGCACTATACTCCGCTGTTGGTAGGTAACCAGTCAGAACAGAGAAGGCTCAGAGGGTGGAAAGCCATAAATGTGAGGAGGAAGCCAAACAGGCCGTCTAGCACGCACACTCACAATCAGTGTTTCAGGGAAAGGTGAGGAAACGGCTTCCTACAGAACTTTGGAGTTTCTTGGATTGGAAATCATGTATAGGAATCCACTGGTGTATGAAATAAAAAATAAAGGTTTTAAAGTGGGTGTCATATATGACCTTTAAAGTGGAGGTATTTACAAACCGGTGAATGGTATATTTTATTATGTCCAGATGAGATTTATTGCTTTATTGTTTAATTTGTTTTTTGTATTTTTTACAAGTAAGCAGATTAAAAGTTCAAAAAAAATTTAAAAATCACACTGGAATCTTTTACCAGGAACTCTTGATACAAAGTCCAAAGCGCCTTAGGAATTATGAGAACATACAGAAGTGTGCAGTGAAGATTTTACACCACCACTTTAGTCTAAAAGGGCTCCTAATAAAAAGAAGTAAAAATCATTCCGACAAGTATATTGAGGTAAAAGTATGGCCAATAAACAAAAACACTGAAAACGCCAATTTTTCAGAAAAATTTAATTTCAGACCATACGGAATGGTTCAGCGAGTGAAAAAAATATATATACAGTGATGAATGATGATTATACACTTAACAAAATGAAGATAAATCAGAAACCAAGAACTATTCAAGTATTTATTTCATGTAATATTGAATCATACTGATGAGAATAAGTAAACAAACAACAATATATAGGAATAACAAAAATAACTTTTTTGAGAAAAAAGTCAATATTTATTGTGGCCACGCTTTACTTTGATTACAGCATTTAACCTTTTAGGCATAGTGTTTACATATTTTATAATTTCTTTACTCACTAAACCGTTCCATATGGTTTGAAGTTCATTCATGCTAAGAAAAAGTCAAAAGAAAATTTGCGCCAGCTTATATTTTTCCTGAAAAAATGGCATTTTCAATGTTTTTTTTTATTAGCCATACTTTGACCTCAGTATACTTGTCGGAATTATTTTGTTGTTTCTCGTTGCCTACGATAGCATTTTTCAATACATTTTCACCAAAAAATTATAGCGAAGTCATTTTTACTTCTTTTTATTAGGAGCCCATTTAGGCAAAAGAGGTGGTGTATAATCTTCACTGCACACTTCTGTACCTATCAGAGAGATGAACATTATAAAACGTTTCGAGTGGCCAGATCAATAATCCGGTAATAACAAGGATAAAAGAAAGCACAGCTTAACTTAGAAAAACCAAAAGACCCAGAAGGCCACCAAAAACAACTTTGGCAGAGGATGCAATTCTTTCCCTGGTGAAGAAAAAAATTTCTCCACAACGGTAGGCCAGATTAAGAACAGATTAGAGTTTACCCAACCATCTATTAGATAATACAAACATCAAGCATCAGAATTATGGGAAAGGACGAGCATGTTGAAGGGAAGGAGCTGCTCATGATCTGAAGGGTACCACCCCTTTTTATACAGTGGGAATGTACGGCTACCAATGACACGGATTCCTGTGTATTGAATGACGATGTGACTGCAGCAGGATGGGTTGTTATCTGCACTGGTTCAGCCGAGTAGTTGAAAAATTGCTCAACACTTCACACTTCAGATGAACACTGAATCAAGTTAGGATGCGTTTTGCATGTTGAAGCCAAAACTGAAAGCAGAGCACCTAAAGAACAAGCAGGAAGTGTGGACAGCTGCATCACATGGGGGAAAAACCCAGGGTGTGATGATGTCTATGGGTTCCAGACTCCAGACAGTGGATAAGTGCTAAGGATCTGTGAATAAGTATTAAAAATGATCACTTGATATACATATGATTATGTCAGGGCCGCACGGTGGCGTAGTGGCTAACTCGTCCGCCTCACAGCTAGAAGGTCCTGGGCTCAAGCGTCTCTGTGTGGAGTCTGCGTGCTCTCCCCTGCTTGTGAGGGTTTCCTCTGGGTACTCCGGTTTCTTCTCACAGTCCTAAGCCATGCACATTAGGCTAACTGACTGTTCCAAATTGCCCCCAAGTGTGGATATGAGGTGTGAATGGTTGTGTGTGGTCTGGCGAGCTGTTCAGGGTGTACCCTACCTTTGTTAGTGTCGGCTGACAAAGGCTCCAGCCTCCCCCCGTGACCCTAATATGATTAAGCGGTTCAGCAATTGGGGAGGATGGGATTATTATGTTAGTTTGATCAATAATTTCTGGTCAAATTACAAATGATAACGACCCCTTCGGTGTCGGAAAGTAACACGATGACTAACTCAAGCATGCCAGGTTTTAGCAACTCGCTTTCTTGGGCTAATGCTAATCTTTAATACAGCTCATCGAGAAATTCCATGGTTGCCATTACTATGTCTGGCTGCAGGAAGTTTCAGCACCCCCTGACACGGTACTAGAGTTGAGGGAGTGTCGATGGGAGTTTTCATGAGAAAACAAAAACTTTCAAGGGGGTCTATTCTGACACCCTGTTCTCTCCGGAATATGAAGCAGACTGTGTGTTCTGAAAAGTTTATGCTTAATGTCTCCAGTCTATTTTCAGTCATGCTTGCAACTCATGCTCTTTGCCCTCATTGACAGTTTAACAATTTCATGGTAACAATGCCACCTCTGGGCACCCTGCACAAAATGATTTCACTATCAATAGGAAAAAGGAAAAGGCTTTCCATCAGCACTGAGTATTAACGTATGTTTAACACGATCTGTGTTAAGTACCTCGACGAAAAATGAAAACACTGAGAAAGCACAAAGCCATTAACAACACAAGGCTAGCCTCTTGTGCTGAAAAGCATTTCTTATTGTTGCTGAAATTCATCTTTCATGTCGCCCTTACCCGGATGAAGTACTGCAGTCGCTTGTCTCTAGCCAGCAGCTCTTTATACAGTTTCACAGCCTTCAAGTGTCCGCTGCAGAATTCAGCGTAGGTCTTCTTCATCTCATCAGCATACTGGCCTGAAAACTGCAACACACATCGCAAGACACAGACAAATTACGAGCGATTCTGTTCTCTGAAAAGCATTCCACACAGGACATTTACAAAGGACATGTCACCGCAAGTGACTTCAGGCCAAAGGAACTTTTTCATCGTTCTTAGAAGCACTGAAGGAACCGTATCAGCACTGAAGGAACTGAGGAGGACCATAGTTGCTGAAACGCTGCTATCAGGAACTTTTTTTTTACTTCAGGGTCGGTCCGTTCTCAGCACAAGAGGAACCACGAGTGATGTGAGTGTATGCTGATTGAGGCAATGCGGCACCAGGACCCACTACCTCTTAAAATCTGTATAAACATTACTGTGGACAACAGTAATAACAACAGGCCTAACTCACAGCCCGACGTACCTGCTACTACGGCCAGGAAATTGCGGCAAAGCTGTGCTTGAGACTTGCGCGTTACTTGTGCGTCCTCAGTGCCACTGAATGTCACAGACTGGCTGTGGAGACATTTGGTCGTGCACATGCACATTCCATGTATCCTGCAAAAAATCTAAACCCATTCAATACGTATGAGACCCAAATTCCTGTTGTACGCCTGCACCAAGTCTGGAGCATGACTAGTAGGGGTATAGCAAACACACATGAGTGACACATAGCCATTGTACTGGTGACGAGCCACAGAAGAGGTGAACACACAAGAACTCCACACTTGGTATGTGTGAGCCCGTAAGACAGAAGTACGTCTAACTTTCTACCCCTATGTGTGGAGTGCGCACAGCACACGCGTGCCACGTGCGGCACAAGTGGCAAGACTCCAGCTGTGTATATTAGGGAGATTGTGTAGCATGTAGCACTGTAGAAGGGAAGAAGATGGTTGTCGCCATACCTCCGGAACGACTGAGGGTGTTTTACCTCGATAGGCTGATGATAAAAGCAGGAGTCAGGAGTGATTGTCACGTGAGTCACAGTGTGACTCCCCCAACTTCTGGACATGTATTAAGTCACATGCACTCCACACGCACTGGGGATGAGTGTCAGGCCTTCACTTTCCACGGGCTAATGATGCAATTTTTCTCACGCTTGAGCAAGTGAAGTGTGCAACCAGTACTTGACACGTACTCTTTACCAAACTACGAGCCACTAAACCCTGCAACCCGAGCGTGTCCAGAACGCATACAGCTTAAAGACATGGGCAAATGGAACGACAGTGAAGGCCAGGCTTTACTCAGCCTATATGTGATGCACGTCACACCGAAGCTACGTTTATATCAACCATCTGCCGGCTTTTTTCACTTCCTGCTGGTGGCTCGAATCCGAACACAAAAAAACCCTAAAGGTGTGTAGTTCTCGGGGGAGCTCCCCAGTGCGTAGTTCCTTTTAATACGCGCTTTCAGAATGAACAGTTCCAAAGAGGTTTTAAAAGGAACTACCCCCCGAGGTGCTCCCCCGAGAACGAAAAAACCCACCAGTCTTTTTTTTGTTTACTTGTATTTATGCTGCTATTAGCAATGCTGAAGTGACATAATGACATCACTTCTACATGACATACAACAATAATAACGTGAGAATAAAGAACACTGCGATCAGAGCTGCGTGTTTGTTGTGCGGCTCGTGTTTCTTGTCACTAATGCAGTTTAAATTTGTGCAGTTTAAACTGAAGTGCATTTATAATAATGCTGATAAAAAAGCAGGAAGGAGTCGCATCTTTCCGGGTAGCGTAAACAGACCTCCGTCGAAGAGCATTTTCAAACCATTTGGCGAATGTGTTCCTTGTCAGACGAGGTCGGTTCGAATGCTTTCTGCCTACGCAAAACTGATCAAAGGCATCGGCTGGTTGTAAGCTTGCTGTGTGCTGGGCGTCCATTTTGTTCTGAACTCGTACGTTCCTCGTCCTGTACCTGTCAGTTCGCATTTGGTAATGTCCAGTGGACCTCATTCACAGACGACATGCAACCGGTGAACTGCACATAAACTGACCCATGTGTAATCCCATCCTTTTCACCAGAGGGAGTGCCATTCCGTAAATTTGGTGATGCTATGTCATTTCCTTCCAAAGTTTTCACACTACAGCTCTCGCTCCTTTTACGTTCGGGAACGGTGGGAGCTAAAACTAAACACTATACTTTGGTAGTGCTCTTAAACACACACGCTATGCTAATGAAAACCACAAAAATACATTCACCGCCACACCTAAAAACAAATTATGTAAAGTGGTGCTGTACAGCACTGACTCTCAAACCAGTGGTTAACGCTCTGAGATAGTGATCAGAACGGCGGAGGGTTCAGGCCTCAGTATAACCAAGCCATCCTTGTAGGGCCCTTGAGCAAGGCCCTTAACACTGAAATGCTCAGGACAAGACAACTGCGGGGTTTCCGGTGGGAATTTTATCTTTAATTTGTTCATCCCATAGCCGGCTCACTCCTCCACCAACTGGGGACGGTCAAGGCTATGATGTGCTTCCTCTGAGATGAGAAGCTGGACGACTGCATGTTTTTAAACTGTTGCCGCTGCTGCATCACAGGGTGGCGTAACAGCTAGGAGAATATGTCTACCCTCTTCTATCTACCCTTTTAGCTCATACATGTGTACACAATTCGGCTTCTGATTAACCCGTGTCACTGTGATTGACAGGAATCAGAGAGAATGGCATTCCTCCAAGCTAGAAAAAAGAACTCATATTGACATATAAATTAAAAGTACACTGTGTTCAGCAAACACAAATCCATATATACTTTTATACCCCCCCACAACACCCACACACACACACCCACACACACAGCTACCTGTTGCAGTAAGAGGTCGCTGATGCAGCTGATGGTGAAGTTGTACGTGCTGTTGGGCTGCAGGCAGTGCTGTCGGCGGTTGAGCAGCTGAGTGAGGAAGCGCGTATGCATCACAAGAAGTTTTTCCAGACAGGGGAAAAGCGCGTGAACGACGCCCGGCTCCAGCTGCACCTCATCCAGCATACCCCGACGGAAAACGCCGTCCATGATGCGTAGTGTGCGCACGTGATGCAGCTCCGTCTGGATCAACTCTGAATGGATTCAAAACCGAAACTGACATTACTGTCTCACACACCCATCCAGTCAGAGATTTAGTAACGACTTACACGTAGATGAGAGATCGTGTGCTATTCATCTTTCGTCTCTCTAATTTTCTAATAATAATCCGACGGGGTGCACCCTGAACACCTCGCCAGGCCATTGCAGGGCCAGCGCACATACGACCGTTCACCTAGGGGTGATTTGGAACAGCCAGTTAGCCTACTGTGCATGTTTTCGGACTGTGGAAGGAAACCGGAGTCCCCGGAGGAAACCCGCACAAGCACGGAGAGAACATGCAAACTCCACACAGAAACCATCCTGAGCATGGGAATCGAACCCGGGACCTTCCAGCTGTGAGGTGGACGTGATAACCACTGCGCCACTGTGCTGCCTAGTGCTATTCATGATTCGTTAAATACGCAACATTACTGAATATCATGGCCACGTGATAGATACAGTTTAAAATGACAGCATGGCACGATATAATGGACATTTTTTCTTGTTCTCACCATAGATGACATCCTGTCTCTTGATGATATCTTTGCGGTGAGTCTGTAGGTAGGCGGAGTCAACCACCATGCTCCAAGAGTCTGCCTCAAAGTCACGCCCCTCGATCTCTAGTTCCTCTAGCACTGATGCATAGTATACCTCTCCTACAAATTAATGAAGAAGTTGTTTTCGTATTTGTTTACACATAAACACAGGAACAATGTGATATTATAACAAGGTCTGTAAATAGGAACCAAATCTGTATTCTAAACAGGGAATGAGCTACAAAGACCTATTTACCAAAATAAATAAAATGAAAAGAAAAAAAAAGAGCTACAAAGACCTATTTAAAGCTAGCTGCACATATGTGTGTGTGTGTGTGTGTGTGCGTGTACCCTCATCGTTAAGCGATTCCATAGACATGGTTCTGCTCCTGAAGTTTAGCGAGTCTGTAGATTGAGACAAGATCCTGCGCAGCCCCAAGGGAGAGTCATCACTCAGTGTCCTACACACGCCGAGTGCATGCATACATGCACAATTGCACACACGTGCACCCCCACATAGGCATGTACCAAACGACCGACAACAAAAAAGAAAATAAGGAAATAAAATGAGTTGCAGGCAAAAAGCAACAAAAGCTAATAATAATGATGATGATGAGATACTGTACAAAGCCACAGGGGGGAAAAGAGTACAGTAAAAACACAACAACAATATGAGACACACAACAACAATAACCGCGTACAGTACGAGTCTTAAAACAGAAGGTTTCTGGAATGTGGATACACGTCACATTCAAAATGAAAGAGTGACACGCAACCATGGAGGTTTGGGATTAAACAGCACAGAACACTTACAAATCATTCTGAAAAAATGAATCAATAAATAAAAATCCATAACAAAATATACAGCACGGTATAAGCTACGGTCTCATATAGCCGCTTGAGAGATGTGAACCGTGGCTGGGACTACCGAGGCCATTCCGTGACCAGTGCAGTGGATTTTGAAGGCAGTCTGTCACAAAAAAATAGGCGGAGGGAATATGAGTCATTCGCTGCACCTGTGTCAAGTTTAATGATTGACATTTTGGACCTAATATTTTCCACAAACTATAAAGAAAAATAGACCACAGGGGTCCAGACGCTTCCACCGAAAGGACCATTTAGTAAATGCCAATATAGAACAAGCACGGCAAGTCTGAAAGCCCCAGCTTCAGCGCCCAGCAAGTAAATGTCCGGTAGCCTAATATGTAGTTTTGCCTCTGTGACCTTAAAAAGTAGGTCAAGGTCACTCACACAGACCCATACTAGCAGTCATAGTAGTGAACCAGCATACCGAATTTGAAAGCCCGAGCTTCAGCGCGCGGCACGTAAATGTCCGGAAACCAAAGTGTGACGGACAGACGGAACTCATTTGTGGGTGGGAGCTAATCAGTAAAAGAGTAAAAGAGCAATTCCCACCCAAAACATACAACATGAACCTATACAAGATGTCAGACAAAATAATATCCAGCTAAAAAATAGATATGTAAAATATTTCTACAAAATTGGTTGCAATGTGTGGACGAAAACGGCCTTTTTTTTGTTCCTTATGTTTCATGCCACCCTATCGCCGAAGTGTCAACTCAAAGTGCTAATAGTACAGTAGGGCTTGCAATAAAGATCTTGCATTAAAATTTATAACCAGAGTTCTGTTGTTCTGACTTCGTGGACTGAGAATCGCACATCTGGTTACGGTTCTGTGTGTTACCCGTGGTGTCCACGCCAGTTATATATGGAACTGACCCATTTTTCCTCCTTAGGGGTGAGGTTCCATGTTATGATGTTCACTGTAAATTGAGACTTATTCCTAATTAGGGCCGCGGGGAGGCTGGCGCCCATCTTAGCCGACTCTGGGCGAGAGCAGAGTACACCCTGGACAGCTTGCCAGGCCATCGCAGGGCAGAAACACGCTGACGGCTATGCAGCCTACACTTGGCGAAAATCAGCAATGGTTCTTTTACATTCCTCTCACCACAGACAGTGAGAGACACGGCCTGCATTTGATAACCCAGT
>JBCNYG010000011.1:89303-107429 GCA_039654305.1 Porochilus rendahli | reverse complement strand
ATGGCCTGCATTTGATATCCCAGTTAGCCGCACTGGGGGGGACAGCAGGACAACCCGCCGATAGTGGGGCTTGAACCCGTGACCTTGGGATCAGTAATCCAGCGTCCTACCACTGGGCCACCAAAATGTCCCACTTTCACATTACTTCTAACAGCAGTAACTGCAATGCATACATGGCGCACACTGTTCTATGTACATTCACTATGGCGAAATCTGGTAATCATTTCTCCCTCAAGGATGCCTTCAAGGTGGCAACGATTGAATAGACCTGGTGCATGGTCACTTTCAACATGACCAAATCTTTTGTGAACGGAAGTGAGGCTGTCCTGCTTCTCAAGGTGACTCCTTGAATGTCATGCATTCTGACAGACCCCTCAAAGAATAATGCTGATTGATCCCCCGGGAGGCAAAAAAACCGTCAAAAAAAACACACAAACAAAAAAAACCCACCTACCAATGTCTACTATGAAGTAATTCCGGCTACATGAGACCGAAGCTCAGATCTCACAGATAACCATGGGGTGAAGGACTTACCCTGCAATGTTATTAGTAGATACGCTTTTGGACAGCAGGAGGGCAGAGCGTCCACGGCGGGAACCGAGCAGTGATTGACGCAGACTGTCGGAGGGATAGATGGCCGAACTTGGACGTTCTTTCAAATGTGCTAAAAGTATAAAAATAAATTGGTCACACGACACAAGACACTGCTTGCACCTTAACGATCACAGGTTTAATTAAAACTCTTCCCAACACCCGCAGCACTTCATAACTTCACTTATCACCTGGACTGTAATATATCCTCAGAGGCAACTGATATAGGACACATTCTATCTTCTGATCCTGTTGTTATACTTTTCTCCTTCTTGCTTTGCACCATAAATTCCAGCTGCACAGCGATGTTCAACTGCGTTTCAGTCACACCATATTAATCCATCAAATATCGCTCTGGCGGCACGGCGGTTAGCACGTCCGCCTCACACCTGAGACGCTCAGCCAAATACATCCAACCCCTTGGCAGGCCCATGCTTAAAAAAACATGTAGTTAGAATTAAATCGCATACGACACACACTTCACGTGAAAAAACGAGGAAAGGCGTGAAGAGGTGTGGACGGACAGCACAGCGTTTCAACAAACCAGAAGTGAAACTGACTGTTGCAGGGCGTTTACTCTCTCACTCACTCACTCACTTGCGGAACCGTTTAATCCTTTCAGGGTCGCCGGGTGGCTGGAGCCTATTTCAGCCGACAGTGGGTAAAGGTGGGGCACATCCAGAACAGATCGCCAGACCACTGCGGAGCCAACACACCCACACACAATCATTCACACTCACACTCACATCTAGGGGCAGTTTGGAGCAGCCAGTTAGCCTGCTGTGCATGTCTTTGGACTGCGGGGGAAACCGGAAGAGGAAGAAACCCACACAAGCACAGGGAGAGCATGCAAACTCCACACAGAAACCCAGAACCTTCTTGCAGTAAGGCGGATGTTAAATTTCACTTCGCCACCGTGCCGCCCGGGGTGCTAATATGTCAGACAGATATTGCTCGTTTTGGCAGGTGACATGGCAACATGAATATGAATATGATCCGTTTGATCAAAATGATGGTACTCACTTTTATTGCGCAGGGTCACTGTTCCACTGTAGGACGAGCTGTTACGCATCAGGGCCAGTTTCTGTTGCTGCAGGCAGTCATAAACAATACGTATCCATTAATAAAGAGACTCAAACACTGCAAAATTGGCTGATACTGTATATTTATCAGTACAGAAAATATTACTGATACAACAATAACATACTATAATAAATATACACAGCACATATATATATTTATAAATTATATATTATTATTAACTGCTTTGGCAATGTGAACATATGTGACCCGCTCCAGTATAATACGGATCGGGTCGTGTTTTGAGTAAGACCCAAAGTAAGTTGGAAATGGTGTACATGAACAAAAATGCGATTTGGCAAAAAATACATCCATCAAAGCTAAATTGTTCACATGACAAATTAGTTCAAATATCCATTAACACAATCTATCCGTCATAAAATACTTGTTTAAGAAAGGGTTCCATGTCCAAGTTGGTATAAAACAATGGAAATATCCACTTATTTTACCGATTTTCATCCTCTTTTGTGATTTTTTAGGGTATTTCCTTATTATCCAAATTCACTACCACAATACTCTACCTACTTTCAGAATTCCAGAAGGATTCCCCCAATCATATGCGGTAATGCTAAACCAATGAGAAGCCTCACAACAGACACGACTTGGTGTAAAGAGAACTCATCTATTTTTAGAAAGACGCTAGTACGATCGCTAGTATGATAATGCTGATAGCTCAAGAGCCAGATTCATTTAGAGTATGAATGTTAGGGAGTTTCAAAAGCAGACATTCAGAACCTGTAATGCAAGTGTGACAAACAGAAAGTGTAATTGATATTTTCCCAAAACTAGCACTTCCTGATTACTCACGTACAAAGTGATACAACTCAATTTTCCTGCTATAATCATATTTTATACCTCATTTTGAAGCAGGTTCAATTCTTTCCAAATCTATCAATATCTCAGTACGTAAAATATCTTAATCCGTATCATGCTGGAGTGGATCACATTCAGGGGTGATAACAACTGCAAAATGAAAATCCTGAAAATCTCTGAAGACCTCGGCCAGCTTCAAAAAAAGTGCGCTTTTTACCTTTTTCCTTATTATTAAGGCACCTTATTAAAGGTAGTTTTAACTTGCTTAAAAACAAAAAAAGAAAACAGAATTCCAGATGAATCTGTGACTTTCGAACTGGAATTCCGAATTAATCAGGAATTTTATCACCTATGTATATAATTGACATCATAATCAAAATAACCATCCTGCTTTCACGCATTAAGGGTCTGATGGTAATAATAATAATAAGTAAGATTAAAGTTCTGGTATGATTTCAGATGAGATACTGTGCTAACGTTTCATATAATTATCCAGTGTGAGAATTAAATAATATCTTGGAGCAATTTGTGTGAAATTACTCAATAATAACAACACAGAGGATTTTTTCCCCCAAAAATCATGTCAGACATGTTAGAACGCTTCTGACTCACCCGTTGTTTCATTTTCACACAGTTGGGCAGAGAGTCTCTGCAGCGGTTGTGGATGGTGACATTGCAGGCTGGAAAACAGGGGGGAAGCATTACTTCATTCTTCTGATTTTTTCTCACCGTCTCAAAGCACACAAACTGCTCTTTCAGCATCCGTCCACCGCCGTGGAGCTCCCTGACTGTTTCTGTCTGAATCCACTAACCATCAGGGCAGCAAACAATAGTGGATTCTCTTACAGAATAACCCGAACAGTGACATTTTAAAAACATGGTACCAACAGGTCAGGATAAAAGGTAGACCTACTGTAACCCGTCTTTTGTCTCTCATTTTCTTTCTCTTGCTCTTGCCCACTATCTATGGGGGTGTTTGGAAACCTGGGCTTCTCCTCTGCTTGTCTCTGAGCCTCCTTTCAGGACGTTTTCCTCATAATGGCTTCTCCAGTGTGTAAGCTTTGCTCGGCCTATTGTTTGAGAGGAGTTCTACTTCCTGTTTTGAGGCTGAATGGGAAGGAATGAGACATCCCCTTCTCTTTTACTTTTTCTATGTATTTGCTCCACGGACCCGAGTTAGCACCTGATAGACCGATATAGTCTCCATGAACAGATTTCTGTTATTATATTTTGAAATGTGGTTCTGTAATCACTCAGCTAAGAAACTACAGTGCACCAAAAACACATGGTTTATCACACACACTGGAGGAAAGAGCACTGTTTTACCTTCAGAAAAACAAAACGGCACATTTTGCAGTTTTTTAACCAATGAAACAAATTACTTTTAAGTAATACAGACACATATTATAACATAAATGACCATAAAAAGCACAAAACTGGTCATTTTATATCCCGTGGATTACTAGCAGGGGCTGAACTGCTAGGATTAGCAGTAGTTTTTCGCCAGAAGTGACGTGAACACGTTGGGCAGTTGAGGTCTCTTGTGGAGACAGTGGGACGTCACATTCTAGTGATTCTGAGGATAAAAACGCTGCCGGATTTGAGCATGACGGTGAAACCAAAATGGTTTATGCAGCTAACGTTTTGCCGACTTGGCTTTCCTGTCATCAGTTGGTTTGGGAACACAAAGAAATGTTTTCCGTGATTTCTCTGCATGTTGTTTGTGCAGCTCAGCACCGGCGGATAATGTGTGATGATCCCCGGGGTCAGTGATGCAGCCCAGCCAATCCAGCGGCTACCCCAGTTTAGCTGATCACCCACTAATTTGCCAACCTAATTAATCCTATATTATGGTCATGGGGGAGGCAGGAGCCTATCTCAGCTGACACTGGGTGAGGGCGGTGTACACCCTGAACAGCGCACCAGACCATCGCAAGGCAACACACACAACTATTCACACTCACACCTAGAGACAATTTGAAACAGCATGTGCATGTCTTTAGACTTTGGGAGAAAACTCCGTGATCGTCTTGTGTTTTTGCCACCAATGCAAAACCAACCTGTGCATGAAGCGGTAATCTTCTTTTTTTTATATGTACAAGCGCACGCTGGTTTTAATGTATGGAATCATGTCTGCATTGTAGAAGTGTCGAATTTTATTTTATTCTGATGTTCACTATTTTATATCTGATTTGTTAGTTTATTATCTGTATATTGTTATTACTGCTGTTAACTTGCCTTATATGAACTGGGGATTCATGTCCTATTCTCATGATTTCGTGCTCTCGCAAGAGTGAAACAGCAGCCTTTTGAAACTAATGCAATCTATCAAACCGATTTTAGCAGATTGAAGCTTGGGAAATGTAAGTAAAAACCACCTGATAATGAAAATATCCATAGGTTCCTGTGTAAGAGCAGAGTTTGAAAGGCTTGTCTTTAATTTCACTTTAGAAATCCATCTGAATCCCCGATATCTTGCTGTTGTAGGTGGCATAACTTAGTGTGGAAAAAAATCAGATGTGTGGTCGAAATATGTGTTTTTCTGGTTTGGGCAGCTAAAACACTTATCTTTACTCCAGTGTGCACGAAACCATGTGTTTTCTTCTCCTTTAAAAACCCTAGAAACATCCAGTCTTGTTTCCTCAATTACAAAAATTCCTGTTCTGGACTGACAGAAGTGGAACCTGATTGTGGTTTCCATTTGGACATGTTGTCTGCTCTGGTACCTCACCACGGCTGTACTGAGTAATTATATGACTGAACTACACATTCTTAAACCAAAAATGTAAAAATTTAACATTACTGCTGTAAGAGTGTAGTGTGTTTAACAGAAACCTTATCAGTGAAGAGCTTATAGTGTCTGCATGGGTTTAAAAGCAGGCATGAGATGAAGAAGTTGAGAACAATGGCGAAATAAAGAAGAGGGGTGAGCTGGGTGACACCAAAACAGGAAAGGGTGTGAGTGTTTGTGTGTGTGTGTGTGTGTGTGTGCAAATTCAGCTGAAGCTAAAAGAAGCACATTTCAAAGATGTTTGTTTCATTTTCATTAAATGGCTCCTGCTTTCTGAAAGGCACTGTGTGTGTGTGTGTGTGTGTGTGTGTGTGTGTGTGTGTGTGTGTGTGTGTATGTGTGTGTGTGTGTGTGAGTGAATGTGTTTATTCTGTGCAATAATTTTATTTAACTTCCCATTTTTGAAGAAAGATTACATCGGCATGTGCATGTGTGTGTGAGAGAGTGTGTGTGTTAGTTTTAGGTTTGAACCAGTAAGAACTTTGTGTTATGTGATAACCATACAAATGAAAGTGTGTGTGTGTGTGTGTGTACGTGTGTGTGTGTGAGTGTGTGTGTGAGTATTGGGCACATTATCTCTGTATTTCTCTGCCAAATAACCCTCCTCTTTGACTCCAGATAGCAGAGGAATGTGAGAGATGTGTTTGTTTTCAATCCTGGGTTGTGCCCTCCTGCGTGATGTAAGCTGCGCTTTCAGGGTAGGTAATCATCAAGAGATGTTTTAAACTCATGTTTAAGAGTGTGTGAGGATCATAAACAGCTGAATGTCCACACAATTTTATCACCCGGTCCTCAAAATCTGTGTTTAAGACACTAATGAAAGAGCGTGAATGTGTCCTGTTCAGATTCCTTGTTGTTTTGCGTCTTCCTGTGTGAACCCTCGACACTGCTGTGTGTGAAAGTCTCTAAAATATTCAACCAACAGTCGTGTCACGTTCAAAATCAGTGAAATATCAACGGGTTTTATGTAAATGTGTGTATGTGCAAAATGTGTGTGTGTGTGTGTGTGTGTGTGTGTGTAAGCCTTACTGGGGCAGCTGAGGGCCTCCTTGGCTGTGATGCTCTTGTTGCAGGCGGAGCAGAGCGTGGTGCCGCTCACGGTGAGGGAAGTGAAGAGGTGGCCATTTGTGTAGCGCGCCTCCCTGTCCCGCGCCTCTCTTTCTCGCTCCCGCATCCGCTCTTTCTCCTTATTCTGAAAAAAAAAAGAAGGAAAACAGACATCCTTGCTGCTCATGAAAAGAACTACTAAATGGTACAGAAGCACGGGCACTGGGACACTGGGACACTGGAGCACTGGGACTGGGCACTGGGATTGTTCTTTTTTACAACATCTTTTTTCTAGCGACTGTCCACAAGAACAAATCTGCCAAGTGTCCTGTGAATCTGATCTTTAAAAACGAAGGACTAGGACTGTCCATACAATACCAACACCAACACCAACAACACCAACACCAACAAAAACACCAACATCAACACCGCCAACACCACCACACCCAGCAGCACCACCACCAACAACATCAACACCACAACCAACACCACCAACAACATCAACATCAACACCACCAACATCAACACCACCATCACCAACAACATCACCACCACCAACAAGAACAACAACACCAACAACATCAACAACCCCCATCACCACCAACAACAACATCAACACCACCACACCCACCAGCACCACCAACAACAACATCAACACCACAACCAACACCACCAACAACAACATCAAAACCACCAACACCACCTCCAACAACATCAACACCACCACCAACATCAACACTATCATCACCAACAACATCACCCCCACCAACAAGATCCACAACACCACCACCAACATCACCACCACCAACAAGAACAACAACATCAACAACACCATCACCACCAACAACATCAACACCACCAACATCAACACCACCATCACCACCACAAACAAGAACAACAACACCACCGTCATCACCAAAAACACCACCAATATTAACACCACCATCAACATAACCAACACCAACAACACCACCAATATCAACACCACCATCAACACCACCAACACCAACAACAACACCATCACCACGACTACCAACACCACCAACAATATCAACACCACCATCACCAACAACAGCACCACCACAACAAGAACAAAAACAGCAACAACATCAACACCAACATCACCACCAACACCACCAATATCAACACCACCATCAACACCACCACCAACAACAACACCACCAATATCAACACCACCATCAATACCACCAACACCATGACCAACATCAACAACTTGACTACCAACATTACCAACAACAACAACAACACCAACATCAACACCACCACTACCAACGACATCACCAGCACCACCTCCAACAACAACACCAATAACAACAACAAGGTGACAAAGAGTTTGACAATGGATACCTCTGGTATAATAACCCATTCAATCAGCTTTTAACAAAAACGCTGGTATTTACTATACAGGAACATTAGCCCAAAAAAGCACACTACAACTGTTTCGTTTTTTTTTTTTTTTTTTTTTTTACACGGTTTATTCATGACAGATCAGTCAGGTAAGGTCTGTGTACCCAGAGTCGACTATGTGATATTAAACTCTTAAGGTTTCACTCACGGTGGTGAGTGTGGAAGAAGATATCAAATGCAGGTATGTGGCAAGCAGGGTGACTCTCTCTTCTAACATAACCGACTTCTAGCTTTTGCCGCACTTCTATTTACCTCACACTGCTTTGATGGCTTCCTCGCACTCCCCGACATGAGTCTACACAAAAAGCTAACCTTAACAGCTAAAAGGAGATGAATATTTATTTCTCAATCTTAAAGTGAGACAGTGATAATGACGCCTGTTCCAAGTGACTGTGACGAACTGTGAGTCATCCATTTTTATTGACACATCACATTTTTGTTTTTTGATTTCTCCCCTTCTTTTTTCTCTCCTAATTTTCATCGTATTCAAATTCCCACCCTTTCACATATTACCACCACCAACCAGGGAGGGATGTAAGCATGCACATGCCCACTTCGTGACATGATGCTGCCACCCGCATCTTTATGAACTGCTGCGCATGTGCATTTGGAGGAGGTCTAACACACTCAGAGGGAAAGCGCTATCCGCCCCTTTTTTATGAATGAGCTCATAGATGGCCATGGATTGGCTGCTGATCGCTGTGAGTGACAGGGAAGCATATGCTATCCCTCCCTCCAGTGAGAGCTCAGCCAATTGGCTCCCCTGGACTCCCGGTCGCAGATGGCTGCAGCATCAACCTGGATTCAAATTTGTGTTCTCCAAGGTTGATAGTCGTGCACTGCTCGGTCGATGCGCCACTTGGAATGTTTTGTAGTCCTAAGACAGCAGACCAATCAGGCTGCAGCATTCCCATTTAGTGTGTATATACTAATGCTATTCATTAAGCTGTAAAAATAATGAACATGACAGCACAGATGGTCTGTCTATAAGTACACAGACGTCGAGTAGCCGCGGTACAATCATGAACTCAAGTATTACATGCGCTCCTCTAGTTCTTCTTTCAGGGCTTTTGCTTTTTGCACCAGAACACTACCTGTATGTGCTCTGTTATTATAACTTGTACTTCGGCCTTGTTTCCTGTAAATTTGAATCTGATGTTTGCTTTCGGGTTAAAAGAGCCCTGTTTATTTCCACACCATGACCCGGCGTCTGCTCCTCCACTTCCTGTGGGTGCCGACAGCAAGATTATTTTGATTTTGCCATACTGTATTAATCCCACAAGGGAAATTATTGCCTCTGCATTCAACCCATCCGAAGTGAGCACACACACACATAAACAGTGAGCACACACACTCTCGGTACAGTGGGCTTCCACACACATTGGGGAGGGGGCGGGGCAGAGAGCAGCTGGGGGTTCGATGCCTTGCTCAAGGGCACTTCAGCCATGAAGGTGGAAGAGGGGAAGGTGCACCACAATTGCTGGTTCAGGAATCAAACCAGTGACCTTTCGGCCCCAGACCAACATCTCTATTCGTTAGTCTACGGCTGCCCCCTATGATAAAACGTGCTTTATATTTATTAAGCTACTTCACGTGTCATGCTACATTATACACACTCTTCATTAATGCATTCACTGGGGTCAAAACAATGCAGATAAAACACTTCACTTTGGAAGAAAAGTTGATATTTCTGCTAAATAACGATATTCATGACATTCAGCTGGCTGACGATATGATTGGTCATTCACTATAATTAATGTTTAGAATAATAGCTATGGTGACGTAACAGTTAGCACGTCCAACTCACAGGAAGGTTGTGGGTTCGAGTTCCAGGTGTTTCTGGGTGGATTTTTCATGTTCTCATGCTTAGGTGGGTTTCCTCCGGGCACCCTGATTTTCTCCCACAGTCCAAAAGCATGCACATTAGGCTTTTCCAAATTTCACCTAGGTGTGAGTGTGATTACGAATCATTGTGCGTGTGTGCGTGTGTGTGTGTGTGCGTCTTAGTTCTGCGGTGGACCCTAATAAGATTAAACGGTTTGTCAATTTAGAAAGAATAATAAACACGGTACCCACTCACTGAACCACTTAATCGTACTCGGGTCACTAGGAGGCTAATGCCTAACTCAGTCGAAACTGGGTTGATGGGCAAATCCCACACACACACAACTATTCACACTCATACTCACACCTAGTGTCAATCTGGAATAGCAAATAAGCCTACTGTGCCTGTCTTTGGGTTGAGGGAGGGAACCGGAGTACCTGGAAGAAACCCATGCAAGCATTTGGAGAACATGCAAACTCCACACAGAAACGCCTGAGCCTGGGAATCGACCCCAGGACCTCCTTGAAAGTGAGTCACTGAGTTCTCTGCTTTTATGTTATTACATGCTATTATTTAGCGCTGTTGCTCCTGTGAGTGTGCAGTCAGCTTACGAATACACATCCGTTTTAACATGAAGTAACTTGAGCCATTGATTACTGTCATCTAGTGTCTTATAACTGAAAATCTACAGCGCTCTCTTCCAAATGACACGGTGGCGTCGTGGTCATCACGCCCGCCTCACAGCAACAGAGTCCAGGGCTCGAAACCCAGCTCGGCGAGAACATTTCTATGTGCAGTGTGCATGTGCTCCCCGTCCTTGCGTGGGTTTCCTCCAGATACTCCGGTTTCTTCGCACAATCCAAACGCACGCAGTCGACTAATTCGCTGTTCCAGATTTCCCCTAGGAGTGAGTGTGAGCGATCGAGTGAGCGTTGGCCCTGTTGTAGACTGGTGAGCTGTTCAGGATGTACCACACCTTCACCCAGAGTTGGCTGAGATAGGCCTCTCTGCACGTTGTAGGATTAAGCAATTCATCAAATGAAGGAATGAGTGAATGAATTTGATGTAAATGGCCCTAAATGAGTTTTAGTTGAGTACCCTTCCTTCGTGTGGATCTTTTATACACTGAGATCATTATCAGGACACACACATTAAGCTTTATGACTATTTCAAATTGCCCCTGGATGGGAGTGTGAATTGTGCGTGTTGGCCCTGCGATGGATTAGCGAGCTGTGCAGGGTGTACTCCGCCTTCACCCAGAGTCGGGTGAGATACTTAGCCTTGCAGGATAAATAGGTTGAGCAACTGAATGAATGAATTGGTTTCACCCCCCTCTTCCTTTTATTAATGTGATTTCAAATAAAAAGATATATAAACTGTATACTACAATGTTTGTACTGTATGGTTCAGTATTCTGTACTCGATGTATATTTGAACACTGATTCGGTTTAGTTAGCATGTACTCCCTGCCAGTGACTTCTTTTATGTTGCTGCAAAAAAGCATGTGTGCGCGTGTGTGTGTGTGTGTGTGTGTGTGTGTGTGTCGGAGGTGGGGGCGATGATGAGCACAAACAACTGGTTACATCATCACACACCTCAAATATCCATACTCCCAGCTTGCTCAAGTCTGAGACCCGAAACAAAAATGAGTAAAATTTAAGAGTTTAATGGTTAATGTAGAAAAATATCACTAAACAAAATCTCTGCACCATAAAGTATGAATGTGTGGATTCAGCTACATTTACATTTATGTTTACAGCATTTAGCAGACGCTCTTATCCAGAGCGACTTTACAGAAGTTTGGCTATAGGGTAGGCACGCATGGACGGATGGACGCACTGACATGACAGCCATTGAAATCATACTCCGTGTCTGTAAGGCTCCTGTTACACATCAATGAAACGACTGAAGTCGCAGTACAAAACCCGAATGAAACACCACTTCATGGGGAATAGAGTAAAAAAGAAGATAAAAATTTATCGCTCCTAAAAGTGAAAAGTTCCTAGAGAACAGTTTATTTCAGCGCACTGGAGCAGAACCCTTTAGGTTCTTTGTAAAAGATATTTGCAACTTCATGTTTTCACATTGAACCAAAATCCCCTCCAGAAACCAAAACCATACAATGTTTCTAAAGAATTACGATGGAGCAGCTCGAACTGAAGGCAGAACAAACACGTTCAGTGCAATAGGCAGCATCTGAAGTTTTCTCAGCACATCTGGTGTTTAGAGGATTGTTTCTTAATAACGACCCCTCATGACTCCCCAACTTCCTCTTTCATTAACGTACAGCAATAAACAACATGACGTCACGGATTAAACTGTAAAAGAATCAACAGCAGAAAACGATATTGTAGATTTGATAAATGTTGTACTATGAACTATGAATGTCTCCTGAATATAAAGTATCAAAAAAAATCAAAAACTGCTTTAAATGAACTTCTGGAATACGGGCACTCGGTATCTTTCCTTTCTTTAGTCTGAGAAAGAAATGAGAAGAGCAGAAGCCAAAGAAAAGTGGAAAGTATAAAGAGAGAGTTCTTTCCAGTCTGCCTGTGTTCGTTTAACCCGTTCATCATGCATTTCTTTTTCGTCTGGGCCAGACAGAACGCTGAACGAACTTACACCATCCGTTGATGTTTAGCTGCAACCTGCCACTATACACCTTTGAGGCATGAGCACTGAACCGGGTCTTTAGCTATTAATACATTTCAAATCGTAACAATGCATATACTGAAATCCTCGTGTTAACATTTTGCACGGCATGACACGGCGGGGCGCGTCCCCTGCTAACATCACATACAAAAGTCGAAACTTCTCATCACTGATTTGCGGTGAAGGTAACGGGAAATTTTAAATCTGTTTTTCCGCCCAGGAACTAAGACCCATGATCGATATTAACTACCAAATGATAGATAGATATTACTATGGTGGTTATCATTTAGCTTTTAGTAAACAATAAACAAATAAAATTAATCATGTAAGCCGTGCAAGCACGGAGAGAACATGCAACTCCACACAGAAATGCCCGAGACTTGAACCCAGGACCTTCTTGCTCTGAGGTTGATGTGCTAAGCAATACGCCATAGTGCCACCGAGTCCTCACGACTTTACTGCTAATTACCATAAATAACTTATAAAACGTACAAAAATGATAATTGTAAGTCGCTCTGGATGAAAGTGTCTGAGAAATGTTGTAAATGCGTATAACACACAGAAACGGCGAGCTCTGATTGATTCTCTATCCATTGTCAACCTAATCATTTCGTCTGATGTAATGATGGATATGTTGCCTTGTAAAAGAATACCAAGAATTACTGACTCACCCAACTGCATAATCCTACTAGGGTCACAGGGAGGCTGAAGTCTATCTCAGCCAACATTGAGTGGAGATGGGATATACCCTGAACAGCTCATTCAGGGTATATTACAGGCCAACATACACACAACCTTTCACACTCACACTCAGGGGCGATTTGAAACAGCCTATCGGCCCCTGTGTTTGGACTGTAGGAGGAAACCGGAGTACCCAGAGGAAACCCACACAAAAATGGGGAGAAACTCCACAGTGAAACACCAGTCTGAGACTTGAATCCAGGACCTTCTTTCTGTAAGGCAGACTTGCTAACCAAATAGGCCACCCTGCCTCCTCGCTTTCCACCAATCAGAAGCAAGGAAATATTTTGAATGAATAATAACAGACATTATCCCAACTGGATAATGCTTGAATTAAAATTTTGACAAACACTCAAGGTTTGTCACTGATTCTGAAATGTAATGAAATGCTATATCATAAAATATGAAGAAACATTAAAATATAAAAATATAAATAAATAAATAAACAAACAAACAAACAAACAAACCCGCTTTATACAAAGCTTAAAGTTTGAGTTTCAAAGGCTGCCGTTATGAAGTGGATGCGAGCATTGTGATGGAGAATGGAATAATAAATAAAGCATAAAAGATATTTTGGTTTGCTTTTCTTCTACAAAACATTTCAATGAGTTCAAAATGAAGCCTTGAAGATCCATCTCACGAATTCCTCACAGGCATCCACCTTTTTTTTAATATCTATTTTCTTTTTGGAAATTGAGGTCGCGCAGCCTCCTACGAGAAGCATCAACATTTCTCCTGATCACAACAACAATGTTTGCAAACACCCCCCAGATTTCTAAAGTGGTGGTCGAGCCGTGTTTGAAGTCTATTACGCATTTAGTTTTATATCTCGATTCCAAATTCAGACAAAATACCACCCCTGGAGAAATCCTGTATACACAGTGCATTTGAAAGCTGTGAACCGCGAACTCTCTCCATCTTGACACCCTCCAGCAGAACAATTAAACCGTTTCTAATCATGACCTTCACCTTTCTGTTCAAGTCTGAAAATACATTCTGTTCTCTCTTCTGCATACAGGGCCACTGTTCCAGAAAAGTTGAGATTCAAACTGTCACAAATACAAACCAGTTCATCTGTGCAGTGACCTGACAAAGAGCTGCACCTTTTCAAATGCATTTCTTCATTTTCAGTGTTTATTTAAAATGTTTCAAAGAAATTAATCCTAAACGTAATAAAAGTTTGCTTGCATAGTTTCCGTTTGTTTCTATTAAATTGCGCTGTTTCATGAACCTTTATTTAAGTATAAAATATAAAATTGAAGGGGGTGGAGGAAGGACTATTGTTATTCTTTGTTAATATAAACAATCAGACTTTTGTTTGATTTATGTAAACAAAATTGTGTATGATTTGTATTTGTGCTTAGTTTCATTTAATTCAGAAATTCACTAGTTTAGATCTGTTTGTTATTTTAATATCTATATTATTGCCATTAACTTGCTTTAACTGAGACTGTATGAACTGAGAGTTTCACGATCTATTCCCGTAATTACAGCACAAACTGTAGGTAAAAACCACCTGATAACAATAATATAATGTACGTATATTCATGTGTAACAGGAGAGTATGGATAGCTTGCTTTTCATTTCCCTTTAAGGCCATGAACACACTAGAGGTTCAATAGAAAAGCAATGCAAATTTCCTTATTTTCTGCTATTTCTTGTAAAAAAATTTTTAAATTCACATAAAGATGTTTTGTGACTCCACATTCAAGTGAATGGAGTGTGGCTTAAATGTGCACATCACATGAAAGTCAACATGGGTCTGATTTGGGAGTAATTTGCGATCGGTGTGCGGATGTATAAAAAAAGCGAATCTCCTGCCGTAAATCAGTTTTGTTTGCTTTTTTGCTTTTGCTTTTTCTCAAACCATTCGCTTTTTATTCACACGAATACAATATGAATAATTACAAAATACACGGAATACTGCAAATGCCATCGTGTCTTAAACTTTTCCGAATCTTTCCACACAGAAGTCTCCAACTTCGGCTTTTCCTTGCAAACTAAAAACGGATCATTTGTGAGCAGAACAACTCTGCAAACTTCTCACGACAAGAGTTTGAGACTCCTCTGCATTACAGCCTCCTTTTGCGACATTACATAAAAAGGATTTTTTTTTTTTTTTAGATGAGTTCACAGACCTGGTGACCAAAATATTATTATTTTCATATTTTAATACGCGAATATTGCGCGACAAATTTGAGAACGCTTTAAGAACGAAAAGCGGCGGCCGTGAATTACTATCGTACCTCTAGTGTGATTATCCTCTAACAGCTGTTAGACCATTTATTATACTTTTTAAAGGTCTATTACAATTCACATTTTATTCATGTGGCACCTACTGAGTGATGTATCAGATTCGAAAAAGTTGGGACTTTTGTGTCCCCTTACAAAAATCAGATCTGTGTTACCTTAAGGCAGAAAATCAAACCAGTGTCACATTAATCTGGTAAACGCGAACAGAGTCTTTGGAGATTCTGCTTGCTTGTATTCTTAGACCGTGACCTATTTGTACAAGCAGGATGAAACGAAAGGGCAAAAAAGTATTTAATGCCGATTTTGAAATAAAACTCACTACATGTAGCACAGTGCATGAAAATGTAAATCATCTACCATCTAAACAAGTTTAAAAAACCCTGGGGTCTATAACACCACCACCCACCCGTCATGTACTCTTCTACTGCCCTAACTCAACAACACTATTATTTCCTTACATAATTACGGACCTCTGCTTCAGGCTGTACATTATAGCCTGCGTACTGCACTGCAATTTCCTCTTAATTCTACATAATATATATTTTGGAGTTTTATGAATACAATACCCTAACGTACAGAAAGGTCCAACCTTCTTACCCCACCAGCTTCAGTTACCAAAAAGTTAGTTATATAACATACAGCTTTACATTCTTCGTACATTCTACGTAAAGGCTGGGCAATGTGGGAAAAAACCCAACTTATCATGATCCTTTTATTCATATCAGCTGATCATATGGTGGTGTTGTAGTGGTTAACGCATCGCTGTAAAGCAAGAAGGTCCTGGGTTCGATTCCCGGGCTCGGGCGTTTCTGTTTGGAGTTTGCATGTTCTCCCTGTGCTTGCGTGGGTTTCCTCTGGGTACTCGGGTTTCCTCCCACAATCCAAAGACATGCACGTTAAGTTAATTGGCTGTTCCGGATTGGACCCAGGTGTGAATGTGATTGTGAACGGATGTGTGTGTGTGTTAGGCCTGCATTGGATTGCCGAGCTGTTCGGTGTGTACCCCGCCTTCACTCACAGGATAAAGCAGTTCAGCAGATGAATGACTGAATGTACAGTTTCCGTATTTAAATAATTCTTGTCAGGGGAGCTTAAACTATAGCAGCCTAGTACATATATCTCCAGTCTCAGTTTTTTTTTCTTGTACACAACGTGCACTGAAGATGATTAAACGTAGAAATTTATGCTGTTTGTCGTAAACACAGAAGAAGAAAACAGTACCAGTTTTCACCGAGATTGCAGTATTACTCTATTTCTGGTATTTTGCCACTCTATGGACACGTTGCACAGGAAACGGAGTGCAGGCACTTCCTCTTTCGTATCTGGCCTGCTTACCGTTAAGGGTTGCCATGGGAACTTAGGTAGGTACGGGCTACAAAAAAGGCGTTCAGTTTGGTTCGTATCCGCGTGCACTTGCAAACTGAAACTCTGCTCCGAGTTAAGTGTGACTTGTAGTCGAGTGGTTTGACATAACACACACACACAGACACACACACACACACTCGATGTGTGAGGAGAGAAATCTTTGTCTCCACTGCTCCATTTTGTAAAGCTCCTGTGGCCCTGTGGCCTCAATGTAGCCACGGCGAGTGACTGCTTAAATAGCATCAAGAGACTGGATGATTATGATAAAGATGAGGACATGACACACACACACACACACACACACACACACACACAGCTACCAAGAAGTGGAAAAATTATATCACTAACTGAAGACAACCGTTAAAGGAACAACAAAAGATGCAGATTAAACCAGTAGTTTGGTCACAAGTGTAAACACTGCACTTTTCCCACTAAAGCTATTTTACAGTGGGGTGGCCAGGGTGGGCCTAATGACTATGCTTGGGTGTGTCTGAATACGACGGGTCAACCAAGAACCAACAGGGTTACGGGCCTTGCTCAAGGGCTCAACAATGGCTGCTTGGTGGTAGTAGGGGTTGAACCCCTGACCTTCTCACCAGTAACCCAGAGCCTTGACCACTGAGCCACCTGGGACGACCGCTAGTGCTACGAATTTATTTTAATTTTTTTTCTCAGTTAGTGCCTGAAAACTTTACTTATTACATAGTTAATTTAAATACTTGCTTCTGATTGGACAAATATAATATTCATAACTTGTACAACAGACCATTGCTTTGAATATCAGTCTCTTGCTACATATCCGTTACATCAACAACCGCGACCAAACACTCATACTTGCATGCTATTAGTACGCAAAACACGGTACAAAGTACTATTTATTCTACTGCTGCCAGATGTCGCAGCTTGGTATCCCATAATTCAGCTGAAGCCACTAGATAACTTGCAGAATGATTGTAAGATGATGGCATAGTGCGTCTGAGGTGTGATTAGTCGCTCACATACTCATAGAACATAATTTATAAAAGTATTTAAATTTAATTTGTCTAAGTCTTCATGTAACACACCGGGGAGTGTATCGAGTGGTGATCAGCTTCGTGTTGGGGTCCTGATCCCCCCGTCGGGGTTTATACTCTTTTTATATTTATTTTATTTATAGATAATATTTTTTTAAATGAAAGCCTGGGGTCACATATATATATATATATTCTTACCAAAATAAAACTCAATTCAATTCCTTTCTTGTCAGACACCCTTTATTATTCTATAATAACGACGATGTTAATGGTAATGTCTGACCAAGTGGCCGTGCTACACACTGAATCCCGCAAATTAAACGGATATCTGCCATGGTCTAGTTTACATGTTAGCATTTTATAAAATGTGTGAGAGAGAGAAGCGAGAAAAGAGAGAGAAAAAGAGAGAGGGGAGCTAAAAAAAAAGTGAGAGATGGAAGGAGAGAAAGAGAGAGAGAGGAGAGAGGAGAGAGAGAAGGAGGGGGATAAGGAGAGAGATAGAGGGAGACAGAGGGGAGAGAGAGACA
>JBCNYG010000010.1:23066867-23081920 GCA_039654305.1 Porochilus rendahli | reverse complement strand
TAAAATCCAGAAAAAAACACTATATTTCGAGGCTGTCACTTGGCAACTATAATCTTGCGCACCCTCCACAGATTTTTCTATAGGACAGGACACTCTATATCCTCGCTGAATTTTATTTTGGCAACTATTTTGTTGAATTGGAATGTTTTGGATCACTGTCATGCTGGAAGACCCATCTACCACCCATCATCAATTTTCTGGCCAAGGGACAAAGGTTCTTGTGGCCCTTAGTGAAGAAAGAGCCCCAAAGCATAAAGTGTCGACCTCCATGCTTGATGGTGGCGATGGTGGTCTTGGGGTTATAATGAGCATTTCTCTCCTTTCAAACACAAAAGTCGAGTTGAGGCCAAAACGTTACATTTTGTGCTCATCTGAGAACATAAAGTTCCCCCAAGTTTTCTTTGAATCATTAAGGTGCTCATTGGCAAACTTGAGATGGGCCTTCTTCAGCGGGAGGACTCTATGGGCGCTGCAGGATTTTAATCCATTATGTTGAGTATTATCGATTATGAGTGTGTTACACATTTTATTTTGGTTACTGTGGTCCCAACTGCCTTGAGATTAATTACAAGCTCCTCCTGTGTAGTTCTGAACTGGTTCGTTACCCGTCACACACTCATCCTTACCCCACAAGGTGAGATCTTGCATGGAGCTCCTGACTGAGGATGACTGATAGCTATTTTGTATTCCTTCCATTTTTGAATAAACAATAAGTGGGAATAAAAGAGTAGGATTCTGTGAACAGGTGTATTTTATATACATAAGTTATGATTGGGAATAGTTCCTAAAGTGGTAGGACTACTCTGTGTGCCTCACAGATTATCTCTGGGCACATAACTCTGCAGACAGAAAAAAATGACAAAATCAACTGTTAGATTAAATGGTAGGGGATCAATTACTTTTTATACTCAATCAAACAGAAAACAATATATAACCTTTATATATTATATATTTTGTTATTATTTTTTTTTCAATAAGCCATACCATAAAAATAATAGAGCATTCAGCAAACCAAATCTGCATGAGATCAAATAATAATTTTCCTCACTGTATAGAGATACTTTATATTTTCTGTACTGAAATAAAGGCAGGGAGTTATTGGATACGTATAACATATAAGATTTTCTTCAAAGAGATTGACCATTTATTCCTAAAACAGTGCTGTTGATTTTTATGTGACGTAACCTGGTTATCAGTATGACAGTGTGCTTATGCCTCTGGCAGATGATGGAGTTTTGGTTTGGACTCCAGTAAATATTCAGCCCGTGCTGCTCACTGTGCAGGTGAGCGACCATATGTCCAGCTCACTGCTCATCCCCATTCTGCAGCTCTGCAGCTGTCTAAATGGAGGAACCTGCCAGTACCAGAGTGTGGCGGAAAGCCACTTGCAGGGAAAATTCCAGGTAACTACACCAAGGAGATGAAGCTGTTAAATAAAAGTTGTCTTCATTTTTGGTTTATTTCATCTTACTGTTTCAAATACAGATATTATCACAGGATCAAATAAAGCCACATCATTTCAAACCTTCTAGTTTGTTCTTCTATGATATTTTACGGGGAGGTTTTCCCTCCATGCACATGCTTCGGTTCAATGTGTTGTTCCTGGTGTCATAATCCCAGGTTGTAGCGTGTCTATGCCCACCAGGTTTTGGTGGAAGATACTGTGGAAATGTAACCGATGTTTGTAGAGGAAAGCCTTGTTTCCCTGGAGTGGACTGCTTCAGTCAGAGAGTGGGGGACACTTTTAGCTGTGGAAAATGTCCTCCCCCGACTGTCTCTAATTACAAACAAGGCTACAAATGCTTTGAGAATGGTAAGCATCATTCACGTTATGATTTTAAAAAATGTATTTAGATGTAGAATATTGCAATAAAATGAAGTGCTGTCTTAAACCACTAAATCTTGCAAAGTTTCGCTGAAACTAGAATGAATTTACAAAAGTTCCCCAATCACCAAAGTTCTTTACCAAATATTTTAAATAAATTATTTTTTTATTATTTTTTATTTATCTCTCAGCTTCCTCCAGTGTAGGTTTTAAATAGTTTTTTACTAGCTCTTAAAAAAAACACTTCACAAATTTTTCTAAAAAAATCTTTTTATTGTCAACTAATGTTTCTTCTTGGTACCAATAGATTTCTGTCTTCCTCCTTTTCGCTTTCCTTGTCATGAGATGGCAGACTGCTACAGTACTGGCTATAACTACACATGCCACTGTAAGCCTGGGTTTTCTGGTGATGGACATGAATGTACAGGTATCCAGCGACATTACCTTTTGCAATGTTCCAAACATTTATAAGACATGCCTGTTGTCACATGATCCCTGCTACACACAGATATAGATGAGTGTCGGAACCCTGAAACCTGCCCTAATGCTAAGTTCGAGTGTGTGAACACACCTGGTTCAGTTTACTGCTCTTGCCGCTATCAGAGCTCCCTGGAGGCCAATGGCTGTGGTGAATAACTTTCCTATATTGGATCAACTGCTTGATTACCTTAATAAAAAATATATATTTTGGTACTCACTTGTATTACTGATGTTTAAGTTTGAAGTTTTGAATTTTTAGGTGATTCTCCAAATCCTACAGGTAAGGCTTGATTTCTCAACTTTTTTCCACTAGTGCCCTTCAATGTGTAAAAAAAGTAAGTGCTTTATCATTTATTATTACCATTTATTAGTGGTTAGCACATCCATCCTCCCGGGCTCACCAAGGTAGTTTCTGTGTGGAATTGGATGTTCTCCCCATGATTCCATAGGTTTCCTCTGGGCACGCCGGTTTTCTCCCAGAGTCCAAACACATGCACATTAGGCTAATTGGCTCTTTCAAATTGGTCCCAAATGTAAAATGGTCATGTATGTTTTGGCCCTGTGATGAATTGGTGAGCTGTTCAGGGTGTACCCAACTTCACCCAGAGTCGGCTAAGATAGGCTCCAGCCTCCCTGCAACCCTAGTCAGAATAATCGGTTGGCAAATAAATGAATGAATAAATGAACATTTAGTGTTATATAAATTAATTTACTGTTTCCAATCACGCTATTCAAAAAAAAAAGTGTTTAAAAGTGTTTAAAACTTTAAAAGTGTCTGCGATGCCTTAAGGTGGTCTGGGAGGGCATTCCATCCCATGCATTTCTGCATCTGCTGGGTGAGTGACAGACAGAGTTCGCCGATGTTCTTGAGATGATAGAAAGAAGTTTTACACAGATGTGGGCGTCATAGGTGTGGTGGAGGTCCATTTTTACATACTAAACACACTTTGTGTGTTACTTTCAGTTTGTAATTATGACTTCAAACTAATATGCATGACTTGGGTGACAATAATTCTAGTCATTCACCACTCTCAACACTTTTGACTGTTATTAGATAGGCCTTATGGAATACTTCACAGCAGTTGTACATGCTTGCATGCATTTTCCAAACCGCTTAATTCTAATTATGGTCAAGGGGAGGCTTGCGCCCATCTCAGCCGACTCTGGTAGAAGGCAGGGTACACCCTGAACAGCTCACCAGGCCATTGCAGTGTCAACACAGATACAACCATTCACACTCCCGCCCCCACATAGGGGCAATTTGGAACAGCCAATCAGACTACTGTGCATGCCTTTGGACTGTGGGTGGAAACTAGAGTACCCAGAGAAAACCCATGCAAGCACGGGGAGAACATGCAAACTTCACACAAAAACGCCCCCGAGCCTGGGAATCGAATTCTGGACCTTCTTGCTGTGAGGCGGACGTGCTATCCTCTGTGCCAACAGCAGCTGTACTTCCATTTTCATAAATAGAATATCACTGTTGCCTTTTTTTTCCAGGGTGGAATATTTTTAATGTCTTTGTCACCTGGAACACTAAAAAGCCTGGACAGCAACAAATGAAACAGGTGAGAGCTGAGAACCTGAGGGTTGCACAGCAGCTTTGTAATTGTAATTATTCCTGAATCATTTTTGCACTTTTTAGGGCTCATGTTTCCTCCGGACAGGTCAGATTGAGGTCTCTCTCTTTCACTGTGCTTAAATCATATTTTAATAGCAGAAGTGATTTCAATTTAATTTGGATTCATATTAAGGCAACAGCATGTGGAATTAAACTAACAATTAAATTAATAAAACTAATAAGTTTCATTAATTTTTTTGCAGATAGAGCAAATCCTTTCTATGGGTTTCCAGAATAAATTCTACAGTTCCAGAATATTGTTGCCTAACTCAGGATCAGAGGAAGGGAATGAGCATAGAATCAATGTATCAAGCGACACTCCTCATTGGTACATCATGGACTACCTGAGCCGAGTTGGTGACTACTATGGCATCGAATCAGCCTATGTAGGAGGTAATAATCTAAGTAAACAAAAAGTTTAAATGATTAGGAAGGTTTACGTGCTAGTTTTATTACTCCAGACCTCGTTAAATAATTAAACATGATGTATTGAAGACATTAAACATAGACATGTTAGACATGCACTATAAAACTATCATATTTTTCTGTTTATCTAGTTTAATTAATCTTTGCTCTTAGACCTAGATGAGTGCCACACCAATGAGACTGTGTGTACACCTCCAGCTGTGTGTTACAACACTTATGGAGGCTACAGATGTCTGTGTAATGGCACTGATATCAATGAGATGCAGTATTGCGTTTTAGGTAAGATCATCATCAAAAGTAATGCTTCCAATAATAAAGTATGCTATTAGCTTTTATTTTCCAAAGTGCAATATTGTTGTTTTTTTTAAACCGTAATAAATCCACAATCAAGAAAAAAAATTCCTAAGAAATATAATGTCATGTTTAAAGCTGAAGAGTAACAGTGAACTTGTTTCTTTCTTTCAGACATGGATGGTCTTAATAAGTCAAGCATAGTGGCTGCTACGATTTCAGAAGATAATAAGCCCCTGATTCTTGGTTTAATCCTGGGCATTGGTATCGCACTTCTGCTGCTGCTGACTGTTCTGGCTTGCTTCTGCGGCTGTCACAAGAAATCTGTCACTGAAGAGTGAGTATGACATAGACACCACACAGTGCAGTTAATGATCATTTAATTGCAAATATATACAGTCCATCATAATTTTTAATATAAGGGAGACCATGGTTGGAATACATTTTATAAATTCGTTCCTCATGTCTTTGAGGTTATAGCTTCAACAAGAACTGTTTACTTTGTCAATTATTTTGGAAACAAAAGAGAAAAATTATATTTTCCCTTAGAGGTTTTACTTTTCTCCACACCAGGGTTATATGAATGAACACCAATATCGCAAAGTTAAAACAAGTTAAGTGGTCAGCACATCTGCATAACAGCAAAAAGGTCCCTCAAAAAGTATAAAATTATGTAATGTACCATTCCTTAATTCATATACATGATGACACATGATGTAAAAATACATATGGTGGAAGTTTTTACCTCTCCAACCATAAATCCTCAGTATCATTTTAGCTAGAAAGTCCTTAGGTGTTGTGCATCTGATGAGGAGTCTGGTCCTATCTCAGCAGACTCTGGGGGAATACGGGGTACACCCAGAACAGCTTGCCAGACCATCGCAGGGTCAAAACATGCACATGTGCACGCTCTCACTGTCTATGGTGAGAGGCATATAAAAGAACCATTGCTGACCTTCGTCAAGAGTAGGGTGCATAGCCATCCTGGCAAGCTGTCCAGGGTGTACTCTGCCCTTACACAGGTAGGGTAGAGTCTACAAAGTCTACAAAGGACTATTGTTCTGGTTCAGGGCCCGAACGGCCTGCGGGAAGAAACTCCTCCTCGTTCGCTCAGTGTTTGCTTTCAAGGAACAGAAACGTTTCCCTGACCACAACAGAGAGAAGAGAACATTGTTGGGATGGCTAAGGTCCTTCATTATCTTCCTGGCTTCGGTCCAGCACCGCTTGTTGTATATAGTGTCCAGGTCAGGAAGCTCGATACGAATGGTACGCTCTGCTGAACGTACTACCCTCTGGTTCCAAACCAGGCTGTGATATTTCCCATTAGGATGCTCTCAATGGTGCAGGTGTAGAAAGTCCTTAGTATCCTTGAGGGCAGTGTAAAGTCTTTCAGGCATCTGAGACGAAACAGATGCTGTCGAGCCTTCTTCACCACGGTGTTAAGATGAGAGGACCATGTCACGTCCTGCATGATGTAAACACCTAGGTACTGGAAACTATCCACTCTCTCCAATGGGGTTCTGTTGATGTTGCTGGTAATTCCTCTCCTGCTTAGTACTGAAGTCCACTATCAGTTCCTTAGTCTTGCTGACATTGAGGAGGAGGTTGTTGTCCTGGCACCATAATTCCAGGTTTCTAACCTCCTCTAGGTAGGCCGTCTCGTCGTTGTTAGAGATTAGGCCCACCACCACAGTGTCGTCCGCAAACTTAATAATGTTGGTGGAGCTGGAAGTGACCACACAGTTGTAAGTGTATAATGAATACTGCAGAGGGCTCGACACAGCCCTGGGGTGCTCCAGTGCTGATGGTGAGTCAACCATACCGCCTGTGGTCTGACTGTCAGGATGTAGATCCAGCGACACAGAGATGGGCTGAGGCCCAGGATCTTCATCTTGGTGGTGAGTATGGAGGGGATTATGGTGTTAAACGCTGAAATGTAGTCAACAAACACCATTTTTACATAATTCCCCTTTCTAATGATGGGCTGTTGAAAGCATGATTATAGACTGATATAGGAAGAGGTTGAATATCTTAGTGACCACTGGAGGAAGCTGGTCAGCACAGGTCTTCACGACCCGTGATGCCATCTGGTCCTGCTGCCTTCCTTGTATTCACTCTCCTGAATGCCTTTCTCACGTCATGCCAGATGATGAACGAGTTAGCCTCTTCGGTATGCTCTAGAAGTGTGCTGCCCATAGTGATGTTTGCGCTATTAGCACTGTGAGCTGCAGCCTCGAAGCGAGCATAAAAAGTGTTTAGCTCGTCTGCCAGAGAAGCGTCTCCATCCACCGATCTGGGAGATGGTGTTTTGTAGTCCGTCATGTTCCTTAATCCCTGCCACAGACTCCTAGAGCCACTCTGTTGGTACTGTGACTCTAGTATCTGTGCGTTGTGCTGCTTCCCCTCCTTCACCACACTGCGCACGCTGTAGGATGCGGTCTTGTACTCGTCCATGTTTCCACTGGCGAGTCCCGTGTTATACTCAGCGGAATGGGATCTCAGGGCATTGCGGACAGATTTATTCACCCATGGCTTCTGATTAGGAAACGTTCTGAGGATAATCTTCTGAACTGTATCATTCACTAATTTCCCGATGAATTCCACGACCACTTCCATAAATTTGTGTAAAATCTTTATCTCCTTGATTTCTGCAGAATTTTATCCTAGACTTATTTTGAACTTCTTTGGTTTTCACAATGCTGTGTGTTTAGATATATTATCTGACTGTGAGTTGTGTCAGGAATGGGTGTACTTAGACTGATGTCCCCTATGACTTCAATTACATACAGTTCTGCTTTTCTCAACTAACTGTCACTTCTGTTAGAAACAGAATCAGGTGAAGCAGTGGAGGGTACTTATGCAACCACATTAGGTTTATGAAACATTTATCCAGGAATATATGTGATAAAATAAATTCCAACTGTATTAATATTTTATTGTGGCTACTGTTATAGCACAAAAACACTAGTTAAACGATAGCTGGGGTGTGTGTGTGTGTGTGTGTGTGTGTGTGTGTGTGTGTGTGTTTTAGATCCAAAAGACCTGTCGAGCATGTCCCACATCAGTGTGTCGCACCACACACACATAAACACGCTCCCCTCCACACCCTCCTACAGTGTGCTGAGTGCTTTCTGTACTGAGGATAACATCCCACAGTGTGTCACCTATATCAATCAGGTATGTGTGTGCATTTATCAGGGCTGTTTGTTAACTTGTGTAATCAATATAAACAGACTGTAGATTTAGGGTGAGTTGGATGAAAAGAACAATTGGAAAGGGGTAGATGCACATGCAGCCAGGCAAGTTTATGGACAAATGAATGGGAGGGAGGTACACAGGCATACTGCAGATTGGTAGGTGTAGGGAAATGGCAGGTGAGTAGAGGGGATTGACAGACTAGAAAAAGGTCACATAAACAATTTAATTTCAATATAGTTTTTTCTGTATAGCGCTTTGTACGATTCACATTGTCACAATACAGCTTTACACAGTAAAAGTAGTTTTTAAAAAAGTTTTAAACATTTTTCTACAACCCCTACACATTCCTAATACGCAAGCCCGAGGCGATAGTGGAAAGGAAAAACTCCCCCAGTTGACACCGAAAGAAACCTTGAGAGGAACCAGGCTCAATTTCAAATCCTCATTTGGGTAAAACCATAACATACAAACCATAGAGAAACTTCATTACAGTCCAACATGTAGTCCATCTGTTTATACCAGAACTGTAAGTCCTAAATAATTGTGGCAAAAGATTTTATATCCTGGATTGTGGACTACCTTACCGGAAGACCACAGTATGTGTGCCTGAAGCACCGTGTGTCGGACATGGTGGTCAACAAGACGGGAGCACCACGAGGGATTGTCCTCTTCCCCTTCCTCTTCACCCTCTACACAATGGACTTCAGTTATTGCACAGAGACCAGCTTTCTGAAGTTTTCTGATGACTCTGCTGTAGTTGGATGTATTAGTCGAGATGGAATATCAGGACACTCTGGACTTCTTCGTCCCATGGTGTGAGCGGAATCATCTGCAGCTTAATGTGACAAAGACCAAGGAACTGATTGTGGATTTTAGCAGATTCAACACACCAGCGGCCCCTGTTTCCTTCCAGGGAGTTAATGTGGAAATGGTTGAGTATTACAAATACTTGGAGTTCAAATTGACAATAAACTGGAACGGGTTAAGAACACTACTGCACTTTACAAAAAGGGCCACAGGCTTCTCTATTTTTTGAGGACGTTAAGGTTGTTTAACATCTGCCGAACACCGCTCAGGAGGTTTTATGAGTCTGTTGTGTCCAGCGCAATTCTCTATACAGTTGCATGCTGGGACAGCAGGCTGAGGGTTGCAGATGCAAACAAACTGAATAAGCTGATCCACAAGGCCAGTAACATTGTGGGGATGGAGCTGGACTCTCTGACGCTAGTGTCGGAAAGGTGAATGTTGGCCAACCCCCACCTCCCGTGTGTTTTTTCTGAGGTACACATGCTGCTTCTGGGATGCCGGTGATCCTGATACATCTGCTTTATCCATATGGACTTAGATGTGCACTCAATGACTTTTCACTGCTGGTAATATAAACTCTTTTGCTACAATTATTTAGGACTTACAGTTGTGTTATAACAAACCAGACTAAATGTTGGACTGTAATGAAATTTCTCTTATATGGTTTGTGTTTTATGGGTTCCTTTTTCAGCCTGGTCTTTCTCAAGGTTTCTTCCTCATTCCAACAGAGTGAGTTTTTCCTTGCCACTGTCACCATGGGCTTGCTCATTAGGGATGTGTAGGGATTGTAAAAAAAATTTAACTTCCTTTTCAAATTGAATAAGGTAACCATTGGCAGGCTTGCAGGCAAAGGGGAGTAGCAGGTGGTCAAAGAGTAACTGCAGCTTGGTGGAGGGAACAGCAGGCTGATGGATGGGAACAGTGGCCAAAGGAAAGGGAATGAACCGCAGGTGGAGGGAAACAACACAGGGAAGGACAGACAATCGGATAGTAACTGCAGCTAGGAGAATGCCAGGCAGGCAAAGGGAAATGACTGGGAATTGGAGGGAAAAGACAGGTTGGCAGAATTAAACAGCAGGTAGGTGTAGGGGAATTTCAGGCGGGCGTGAGTGGTGGGTGAATGGAGGGGAGTGATAGGCTAATGTGTTGGCTAAAGCAAGCAGTTGCTTTAAAGAAGTTTAATTATATTCTAACGGTGACTGTGTGTGTGTGTGTGTGTGTGTGTGTGTGTGCAGGAAGCCAGCTCCCTGGGCCTGTGTGGTGTTTGTGTTGATTCCAGGAGTAGTAGTAATGCTCTGAGTTCTGTGCCTACCCTGAACCTGCTGTATGAGCTCCTTCAGCTACATAGGAAAGAACTTCGCATGCATCAGGAGCTTGAGCATCGTCAGCTGAAGACCTGCAGTGATCTGGAGCACCTTCAGCTCAACAACTCTCGTCTCAAAGTATGCACAGCTACACTACTACAGTACTACTCAACACTGGTTATCTGAAGCAGGGGTTCCCAACCCTGTACCTAAAGTCCTGCAGATTTTATTGCTTTCCCTGCTCCGTCACACCCATTCAGTTCACAAGGAGCTGTTGATTAGCTAATTAGCCAGCTTAAATCAAGTGTGCTGGGAACAAGGAAATGCTAAAATGTGCAAGGCAGGGAGTCCTCCAAGACCAGGGTTGGGAAATCCTGATTAACAGCAACCTTCAGCTCAACAACTCTTATCTCAAAGTATACACAACTACAACACTTCAACACTGATTATCTACAATAACCTGCAGCATATCTGCTTTGAGTAACTACATAGTGCTGCACAGCAGGGAACCACATGGTGTTTGAATACAGTGTTAGTGGGTATTACACGACATCACTGTGGGGATTGCTGGTATTCTCTCTTTTGAGAATTTTACATGTTTATCTTTATTCTCACGGTGTGTGTGTGTGTGTGTGTGTGTGTGTTAGGACCAGCTGGAACACACCCGCAGAGAAAACTCGGGTCTTCACGAAGGCGAGCGTCAACTTCAACTGAAGATCAGAACATTGCAGAGCTGTCTAAAGTCTGAGAAAGAGGAAGTGCGTCTCCCACTAGTAACACGTTTTAAAGATAAATATTATATAATCATTACCTCTGTCACTGTGCCTGTTTGTGTGTAGGTACAGAAGCTCCAGAGTATCATTTCTAGTCGTGCCACTCAGTATAATCATGATGCCAAACGCAAGGAGAGAGAGTGCACGAAGCTGAAGGAACGTCTTAATCAATTACTGGTGGACAAGAGGGACAAAAAGCTGGGTACAGAAAAAGAAACACAGTTCAGAAACTTTAGTAATAAAGTCATGACTGTAACCAAGTTTAACATTTATTCCTAAGTCCTGCCTCTTACACCACAGAATCATCAGTACATGGATATATCATATACCACATACCCAGTTTATATTTAAATTTCATTTGACTGCTATATTTTATCTAAGGCTAAATTTGGCACTCTTTAAAATAGTGTATGTATGTGTATAGCGATAGATGTGGTCAACTGTGTAAGTCGTTCTGATGGGAAGAGAGGAATGTGGAAGACGAACAGGATGGAGGCAAGGTAAGTCTCTTTGCCTATCGCACATCACAAAGAAAGCAAACACAAGGATTTAACTGTGTGTGTGTGTGTGTGTGTGTTTTAGACATGAGGGTGAAATGTACCGAGCTCTGCTGGGTGATTATGAGATCAGACAGCAAGCTCTAATGCAAGAAAATGCTGAGCTGAAGAAATTGCTGCAGCACATGAAGAAAGACATGGTGTCTATTCTCAGTCCAAAGACACACTGCAGCAGGACAGATGACAGCCTGGACCAGGTGCACAGGCACACACACAAACAAACACACACACACGCACAGTATGTCTTCCTTATCACACATCACTGTGATCTCGCCAAGTAGTTACTGTCTGTGTGTATCAGGTGAATTCTGAGCCTGAGGAGGAGTGTGGGGAATGCAGTAAAGAAAATCTGGATCAGTTTTGTGTGGATGCACGAGAGCAGCTTACCAACAGCATACGTCTGCAGTGGAGAAGACTAAAGAACCACATGCATACACTCGACACCCAAGGTGTGTTCCCAATGTTTCCACTATGTTAGCCCCCAAAACTCTCACCGCTTCTTTAGTCCTCACCAGTCAGTTATCCCCTGCCGAACTGACCACTCCTTTAGCCCCTGCCACCCTCAGCCTTCCTTTAATCTCTGTTGCTTTAATTCACTGCTGTTCGTCCCCATTTAAAGCTCTGTTATTCTCTGCCCCTCTCACTGCTCCTTATGTCCCAACCACTTCTCTGATCCCTGTCACACTCAACTTTTCCTCAGGCACAACCTTTCTTTTAGTCCCTGCCAATCTTGCTGCTTCTTTAGACCTTGCCACTATTGTTGCCATTTAATCTCCATTAATATCAAGTTTTAATTGAGCTCCGTGCTCCATTAGGCCCTTCTGCTCCTGCTGCTTCTTTACTCCCCACCACTAGTGCTACTCCTTTAATCTTGACCACTTTCTGTGCTTGTTTAGTCAACACCATTCTCACTGCTTCTTCAGTCCATGCCACTTCTTTAATTCTAGTTGCACTTAGTGCTTCTTTAGTCCCCACCACATTTTTAGTTCCCTTGCTGTTGGCACTCCTGTAGTCCAGAGTGCTACAATTCTTTTCTGCTACTCTTACCACTCCTGTAGTACCCATCTCTCTCACTGCTCTTTTAGTTGCCTCAAGTCTAGTTTTTCCCTCCACAATAGTTGCTCATTTAGTCCCATTGATCTTGCTGCACCTGTAGTCCCTGCCACTGTTTTAATCCCTGCTGCTCTCACCATTAATTTAATCCCCACAACTCTCATCACTTTAGAGTCTCCAGAGCTTCTTCAATTTCTACTACCCTCATCACTCCATCAATCTCCATTGATCTTGTCACTCATTTAGTCCCCATTGCTCTTCACATTCCTTTAGTCCACTCCATGACTTCAATTCAATTCAGTTTTATTTGTATAGCACTTTTTACAACTGACATATCAAATTTAATATTTACTTATTCACTGTTGTATAAAACAATGAGATATCAGACCTTGCAAAGCAGCTTTACATAGTAAACCAAATTTGATAAAGAATTTATTGGTTAGAGATTCAGCTGTGGGACTTAAAGGTCGCTGGTTCGATTCCCAAACCAGCAGAAAAAATGTGTGGCAGTCAGGGGGAGTGAGCTGCATTTTCCCTTGCTCCATTCATGGGGAAGTGCCCTTGAGCAAGGCATCTAACCCCCACTGCTGTTTAGGCAGTGCAGTGTGTGGCAAGTGTGTGTGCTAACTTTGAATGGGTTAAATGCAAAAATCAAAATTCCCCTTGTGGAATTAATACAGTATAAAGTAAAGTAAATAAACAGCAACATAAAAAGCAGCAACAGTGGAAGGAAAAACTCCTTCAGTTGACACGAGGAAGAAACCTTGAGAGGAGCCAGACTCAAAAGGGAAACCCATCCTCATTTGGGTTAAACCAGATAAAAATACAAACCACGTAGCCGAAACTTCACTATAGTTTAACATGAAGTCTAACTGGTTTTCTTAATGGGAACTGTAGACCCTAAATCATTTCGGTAAAAGAGTTTGTCACCAGCATAGAAAAGTCATCTTCACAGTTTTTGAGTAGATATTTAGGTCCATATGGATCATCAGCAGCAGGAGCTACGGTCTTCTAAGATGAGAACGCCAGCCAGTAGAAGCCCATCTGGACGGATCATAGAACCCAGAGCAGAAGGATTGCCAGTATCTGAGAAGTAGAATGTGTACCTCAGCAAAAACATGGGTGGGGTGTTTTTATGTTCATAACAGTGTAATGGTTGAAGAAGAGAGTTTATTAGTGCTGGGTGCAAGCAGGGACCTGGATGAGCATGTAAGAGTGAGGGAGTAGACAGCATCCAAACATCAGTTTTCCCAAACTCTGTTTACCTGAGAACCTCCAGATCTGCTCCTTTACCTAATAAAAGACTGTTTAACAAAATGGTTGACTAGTCTTAAAAACGGAGACAGAGTGTGAGTTCCAAACATTAATTGAAAGGCAGTTCCATAATTGTGGGGCTTTGTAAGGGAAAGCCCTGCCCCCTGCAGTGGTCTTAATTATCTGAGGAATCACTAGCCAGCACCTTTTGATCGAATTGGGTGTGGTGGATCATAATCGAAAAGAAATTCTGAAAGATAATGTGGCCCAAGACTATTCAGTGCTTTAAAGATTAAAAGTGGTATTTTGTATTGGATGTGAAATTTTAGGTGTAAGAAGTGTTCCAAATACAAAAGCTGTGGTTCATTGGCAAGGTGTGCACCCTGCTTAGAGTACTTGATGATGCCTTTGAGTCAGGAGACCAGCAGGCTTACAAATAGGCATGCTGGTCTATGCAGAAAGGCATCAAAAAAGCCAAATGCAAATACAAACACTACATCGAGGAGCTATTTGACAATAAAACCACCAGGACTATGTGGAAAGGGATCAAGACACTCACTAGCTACAAGGACATGGACACATCAGCAAACTTTTATCGGACAGCACCCTACCGGACACTCTGAACCTGTCTTTGCTCGCATTTACCTACACAACATAGCGGCCTGCACCTGCTCTGCTCTTTCATAGAGGGGCGACGACCCCACTCAGCTGCAGCAGCATCAGAGCCACCCTGCACAGAGTCAAAACAAGGACAGCTACTGGACCAGATGGAGTAACAGGAATGGTACTTAAAGCATGTGCAAATCAGCTAGCAGAGGTCTTTAACCACCATCTTCAACCTCTCACTACTGTCATGTCTGGTTCCCAACTGCCTCAAAACAGCCACCATTGGTTCAGTGCCTCCAGTATCATCCAGTTGTCCTAACCCCCATCATCTAACGGTTTAAGTGACTTTTGTCTTGTATTACATTAAAGCTGCCTTCCCTGTTGACCTTGTTCCTCATCAGTTTGCATACATGGCAAACAGGTCGACAGAGGATGCCATTATCACAGCCCTCACACATTTGGACAGCAGTAACTTCTATGTGAGGATGCGGTTTATAGACTTCAGCTCCACTTTTAATGCAGTCCTACTAAATAAACTGGTTCAGAAATTGGGCACCCTGGGCCTAAGGAGCTCACTGCACACCTAGATACTAGACTTTCTCATCAACAGACTTCAGAATGTTAGGAAAGGTGATTACATGACCTACAGTGTGGTTCAGCAGCTGTAATGCAAAGGACAGGAAGACCCTGCAGCAGGTGGAGAGGTCGGCAGAGCAAGTGATGAAAGCTCAAATGAACATGAAAATGAAAGACACATACACATTTCTCACCTTTGCCTTTAACTGTGTAGCCACTTCCAGCTCAACCGTCATCATTAAGTTTGCGGACGACACTGTGGTGGTGGGCCTGATCTCAAAC
>JBCNYG010000010.1:22993081-23007897 GCA_039654305.1 Porochilus rendahli | reverse complement strand
CCCTCGCCCAGAGTCGGCTGAGATGGGCGCCAGCCTCCCCGCGACCCTAATTAGGCATAAGCGGTTCAGAAAATGAAGGAATGAATGATTGGCTGAGAGAAGGATGACATACGCTCACCTCTCTGTCACTCAACAGCCAATTGCAGCTGCCTGCACGAAGAAATTTTTCCAACAATAGTGTTAGGCCGCTAATGCATGCGCAGCAGTTCGTAAAGATGAGGGTGGCAGCATGGCGTGTCATGGAGGGGGCATTTACAAGCATTTGCCTCTTTCTGGTTAGTGGTGGTTGTAAGTGAAGGGGCGGCAATATTTGAGAGGTGGAAATTGGATAAGATTAAATTAGGGAAAAGACGTGGGGACATGGAGTCCCTGGAAGAGTATGACTAAGTGGTCAATTCCACAAATGTTTCCTTTGTCCTTTCCGGGGAAATTACCAGCAATGTGTAACAATCTATAGGTGGGACGTCCCAAGGTGAGGATATCACAGAGAGGGGTTGGCAGACACAGAGTCTGGTCTGTGGCGGCGCATCGGTGGTAGTGCTTGTCTCTGAGTGCGAAGGTCAATCAGCGGGTGATGATGTCACAGAAAGGGGGCCGGTAGATCATGTGACTCACTGGCAGGACATCAAGACAGAGAGACAGAAGGAGATGCCCTTGTTGTTCTTCTTCACTGTAAGCATAATAACTCTGATGTTCATTTCCTCTCTCACACCGCCTTCATTCCAGCTGTGTTCGGATCATCCGAATCGAATCACATCATCCAGGAGTTGAGTAGCACAAAATCTTCCCCTCCTGCTCCCAGTCAGTTTCCTCCCACACTATTATCCCCTGCCTCAGCTGGACCCAGATTAAGAGCTGATGTTCAACAAGCCCTGATTTACTGATATCGACACTTGGCTGGAACAGACGGGAGTGAGTCGCATTGCTTTACCTGTATCACCTGGGAAGGAAAACACATCTACGCAGCTGATATGGGCGATATTATCACTCGGGAACTGACAGACTGCTGCTGAAGTGATAACTTGGTTTAAGGTGTTGTTTCTGTTTTCCATTTGACCCCAGATGGCAGAGCTGCTTTCCATCCATAGGATTTAAACCAACTACTCCAGAAAATGAAGAATTATTGGTCCATTCAAAGCCTAGTGTAGTGTAGTGCAGCGTTAAAGCTATCAGGTCAGTATACATTTCAAATATATGTCATAAAGTATAGCGGCACAGTGGTGCAGTGCATGTTCGCCTCACAGCAACAAGGTCCTGGGTTCGAGTCCCGGGCTTGGGCATTTCTGTGTGATGTTTGCATGTTCTCCCTGGGCTTGCCTGGGTTTCCTCTGAGTACTCCAGTTTCCTCCTACAGTCCAAAAACATGCACAGAAGTCTAATTGTCTGTTCCAAATTGCTCCGAGGTGTGATTGTGAATGATTGTGTGTGTGTGTGTGTGTGTGTGTGTGTTGGCCTTGACAAGCTGTTCAGGGTGTACCCTACCCTCACCCAGACTTGGCTGAGAAGGGCACCAGCCTTCTAATGGGTCAGGTGAAGTTTATTCACCCTGAATTATCCTGAAAAAAGACTTTTCAGACATCTTCCCGAGTTTGGAGGACTCACTCATAAACTCACTTCATATCTCACTTGGATTTCCTTCTCACTATCTCATCCAGCGGCTGCGTGTGTTTGAGTGAGTGTGTGTGTGTCTGAAGGGTAGACTATCCTTGAAAAGAAGAAGTGAGAAAGAAAGGACCGGCGCACTACAGTAGCCATAAATAATACATTCACGAGAGTCAACACTAATCTCACATTTTCACAAATTCCTAATAAGGGGCTTACAAGGTGCGGCGTGCTGGGCTTTCCACGCTAGGAGAGCGGCGTTCTGAGTGCCTGATGCTCGGCGTCTGTATGTGCGCTCGCCTCGCTCAATTACAGTTGGTGCTTGGGTGAGGCGGGAGGCTGGAACGTGAACGGCAAATTCTGAAACACTGATGAGGCCGCGGTAATAACTCCAACTCCCCTCCATGATTGTTCTTTAATCTCCTGTTGACTCAGATCCACACTGAGCCAAAACTGACAGGAACGTCTGAATAATAAGCAGCGGCACTCTCTCTCTCTCTCTCTCTCTCTCTCTCTCTCTCTCTCTCTTTTTCATCTTCTCTTTATCTCTCTCTTCTGATTAACAATACATCCAAAATGGTTTCATTTGGTTCTGCGTTATTACAGACTAAAAGCCTGATAGCTCTTGTGAATTTCCCGAAATTGGGTTATGAATGGCTGTAGGAACAACACTCGCCGCAATTATAGACAATTTACACGTTCCAATTATCTGGAAAAGCTACTTGACCTAAAACTTGATGAGTGTCAAAAGAAGCCGAGACCAATTAAACATGGAGGTGGTGCCCACTTCACATCTCTCTCTCTCTCTCTCTCTCTCTCTCTCTCTCTCTCTCTGGCTGGCTGTTATTTATTAAGCTCCACATTAACACTTTCATCCAACACCAAAACTCAATTTATCTCACCAAACCGTCACCACATTTCCACTCTGCGTTCTCTGAGCGGCAGCAAGAAAATTCCTTTAACACTAATGATTCACACTGATACCTGAGAACTGTGGCTGGGGCTGGGGCTAGATTTTGGAGGCGGTCTCTCACAAATATGGGTGGAGAAAGAAACACAAGTTTACCAGCTGAAAAAGAAAAAAACCCAGAGACCTGGCGACAAAACCATGGCAAATTTCAAAATTCAATTCAATTCAATTTTATTTGTATAGTGCTTTTTACATTTGACATTGTCACATATCAGCTTTACATATTAACATTAAATTAGGGAGGAATCTAAACATTTACAAAATCTACAACCCTCTACACATCCCTAATGAGGAAGCCCAGTTGACACGAGGAAGAAACCTTGAGAGGAACCCGGCTCAGGAGGGAAACCCATCCTTATTTGGGTGAAACCATAAAATACAACCACATAAGAAAATTTCATGTCCGGTTGGTTCTACCACAACTGAAAGTCCTAGATAACTGCAACAAGAGAGTTTATGTCACCAGCGGTGAAAAGTCATCTCCATCTATCATGTGACCTACTGACCTGCTGCATGTGCATGAACGTGCTGTGCTCCAGAGCAGAGACCTTTATATCATTAAAGTGTGTGTGTTTGTGTGCCTGTACAGAACATGAGGGCAGACCTGGAACAGAGGAAGGAGGTTCTGACTGCGATGGAGTCGGATCTGGATCGGGCTGTACACTGGAATGGACAGATCGACCAAAACTTCCACCAGTGTGATGTTGACTTGGTTAAATTCAAAGAACAAGTACAGCTGATGAACGACCGCTGGAACCGCATCATCTCTCAGATTAATACCAGGTGAGAATGCGAGCATGCCCACACACATTCACACACTCTCACACACACACGCACACACACACACACGCACACACGCACTGAGGACTTCCAACTACTTCTAGTACAGCATTTGGACACAGCAGGGTGTCATGACGTGTGTGTGTGTGTGTGTGTGTGTGTGTGTGTGTGTGTCAGGCTGGTTGATCTGGAGAAACAGGAGAAGCTGCTGAATGAGTACAAACAGAGCAGCTCCAACATTAACCAGTGGATCGACCAATCAAATCGTCACCTAGACACCCTACAGAGTTACAAACTCAACACGGTGCAGGATATAACTGATCATCTGAACCAACACAAGGTCATAAACACACAAATACACACAAACACAAATACACACATAAATACACATAAATACACACAAACACAAATACACACATAAATACACACAAACACAAATACACACAAACACAAATACACACATTAATACACACAAACACAAATACACACAAACCTACACAAATACACACAAATACACACAAACAGAAATACACACAAACCTACACAAATACACACAAACACAAATACACATACAAACCCACACAAATACACACACATATAAACAAACCCAAATACACTCATACAAACACATATACACACAAACACACACACAAGTACACACAGATACACACACAAATACACAAATAAGAACAAGTACACACACAAATACACACACAAGTACACACAAACACATACACACAAACACACACACACAAACTTACACATATACGCAAACACAAATACACACAAACAAATACACACATACAAACACACACACACACACAAACTCACACATATACGCAAACACAAATACCCTAACCCAAACCTACACAAGTACACACAAATACACACACAAGTACACACAAATATACACACACACAAATACACAAATAACAACAAATACACACAAACACAAATACACACACAAACCTACACAAATTCACATAAATGCATACACAAATACACAAGCACACTCAAATACACACACATACAAACACAAGAACACATACACACACAAATTTACACATATACACACACAAACACAAATACACACTCAAACCTACACAAATACACACAGATACGCCCAAACACAAATACACACACATATACACAAATACAAACACAAGCACACACGAACACAAATTTACACATATACACAAATACACACAAACACACAAATACAAACACACAATTACAAACACACCCAAATACACAAATACACACACAAATTTTCACATACACACAAACAAACACTCATACTCCTACTCATACACACACACGTTCATTATATTACACGCACACACGTTCATATATGAATGTATATAGATATATAGAGAGATAGATACACTCACAGAGTCACTCTGACTGTATGAGTGTTTGTGTTACAGGCGCTACACTCTGAGATTAAAGGGAAAAAGGACAAAGTGGATGATGTGCTGAAGGATGCCAGCGGATGTGCTGCCTCCATAAAGGTACACACACACTCTCACACACACTCACATTATTTCCAAAAAGTCCACACATGGAACAAATAAACAAACTGAAGGTGAAACTTAATGTCCCTGACAGGGGTAAATCACAAAAACTGTTGATTCGGATCCTAACACACACTCTTATCATCACACACTGCCCTTCTTTTCTTCTGTAATTCCAATCTGTAAAACTAATTCTGCCCACTGCGTTGTAATATAGCATTTTTATTATTGCATTTAGATTCTAAAAAATTATTCCCATTAATTATTTTACAGGAGAGCCATTAGCAAGGGGCTATCTGGTTAGCTGGAGGCCTACTCTTCAGTAGGCCAACATAGTCACATTTGGTGGAAAAAATGCTGTTGACTTATGAAAATATATATATTTGTACTTTATTTTCATACTTTTGCTTTTGTGGAATCATTCTCGCCAGCTAGCCTTAGGATTTAGCTTTGAATAAATCATAACCATTTCCTTTTTTCTGGTAAATGAACTGATATCCTAAGAGTAGATTAGCCAGTCCGAGTGTGGTATTACTAATATGTGCTAAACTTGGATGGAATGAATACGGATCTTTGGCGGTGATGTCGTTTTGTGTATTGAAATCATTACTTTATCATCTTGTTACAGGATTATGAGCTGGAATTAGCATCATACAGTGCTGGATTGGAGACTCTGCTGAACATTCCCATTAAGAGAACCATGCTTCAGTCTCCAGCGACGGTCCTGAATGAGGAGGTACATCACCCAGGGTTACTTTTACATAACACACCAAAGCAGCAGTGCACTTTATTATTTTATTCATATAAATGAATAACAAGTTATAAGTGTCAAAAAAACTCGCTATTAAACGGTAGCTAGCTAGTTAGCATTGGGGCGTGAGTAGAATAGCTTCACTTGTTGACTCGTATTTATGTCCCATTATTTTTTAAACTAGTGTATCAGAGTAAATACCTATTAAACAGTTACTTCACGCATCAGCTGTTAGTTGTGTACGATGAGGTAACCATTTATTACATCCACATCCACTGGAGTGGGAGGAGCATTTTTATTATTTTATTTACTATTCTAAATTATACATTTCTGCCTTGTATAACTTGTCGCTTAATGAAGCCAAACACACCACAGACTGTGAGTTTCTCCGGTGAAAAATTTAATGATAATAATGATTCTTATTTTGTTTACTTTAATGAGCACCGATTGTACGAGCCGCGAGTTCAGTGATGCTTAAACATGTACGTGCAGGGGTGGCTTAGTGGTGAAGGTGAAGGTGAAGGTGGTTACTGATCCGATTGTCAGCGGTTCCCCACTATCACCGCTGTTGGGCCCTTGAGCGAGGCCCTTAACCCTCAATTGCTCAGTTGTATTAAAATGATAATTATAAGTCGTCTCTGGATAAGAGCCTCTGCCAAATGCTGTAAATGTAAAATGTAAATGTAGTTAATAGAGTTAGCTTGCCTTGATAAAATTCTAAGAGTGAAGAAAAACTAAGACATGCATTAAACACCGATTTCCACACTGATGACTGAATATTTCATTTGATTTGGTTAGCTTTTGAAACTGTGTATCGTTACCGTAGTGACACCGAAACTCGTCTCATACTCATTTGATGCGCTGTGAAAGGCATTCTTGGTGCTAATTTCACCTTTTTACTGTGTAAGATTTATTGTGATGGTATTCTGATTCCTTTATACACCATTTCAGGCTGCAGATGTTCAGTCTCGTTATATTGAGCTGCTGACCCGCTCAAGTGATTACCACCGGTTCCTCACAGAGAGACAGAAGAACATAGAGGAGCTGAAGGTGAGTACTGAAGCTGTTAAAAGTATTTTTATTTATAATTACTTACAGATGATCCTAATAACAATCCAACCTGTTATGTGACTCATGAACAACATCATGTATGAAGTATGGAATAAAACACTCTGGGCACTGTGCTTAAAAGAGCAATGATGTCATTCATTCATTCACTCATTCATCTTCTTCTGCTTGTTCCGGGGTCGGGTCGCGGGGGCAGCAGCCTAAGCTATGAGGTCCAGAGGTTCCTCTCCCCAGCCACTTCCTCCAGCTCCTCTGGGGGGACACCAAGGCGTTCCCAGACCAGCCGAGAGATGTAGTCCCTCTAGCGTGTTCTGGGTCAACTCTGGGGTCTCTTCCCAGTCAGACATGCCCAAAACACTACATCAGGGAGGCGTTCGGGAGGCATTCTAATCAGATGCCCGAGCCACCTCAACTGGCTCCTCTCAACGCAGAGGAGCAGCGGTTATACTCTTGAGTTTCTCCCGGATGACAGAACTTCTCACCCTATCTCCAAGGGAGAAACCTGCCACAAGCTCGTTTCAGCCGCTTGTATTCGCGATCTCGTTCTTTCGGTCACTACCCAAAGCTCATGACCATAGGTGAGGGTAGGAACGTAAATTGACTGGTAAATTTAGCGCTTTGGGGCAAGGAGATCCACTTGGAGCAAGACCTTATTCCACCCTTTTTCGAATGAGTACCAGGGCCTCAGACTTGGCGGTGCTGATTCTCATCCCAGTCGCTTCACACTCAGCTGCGAATCACTCCAGCGAGCGCTGAAGGTCCTGGTTTGATGAAGCCAAAAGGACAATGTCATTTGCAAAAAGCAGAGATGAGATCCTATGGCCACCAAACCAGAACCCCTCAACACTGACTGCGCCTAGAAATTCTATTCATAAAAATTATGAACAGAACCAGTGACAAAGGGCAGCCTTGGCAGAGCCCAACCCCAACCGGAAACGAATTCGACATGTTGTTACAAATGTGGACCAAGCTATGGCTCCGGCAGTACAGAGACTGAACGGCCCGTAGCAACGGGTCCGGGATTCCATATTCCCGGAGCACGCCCCACAAGATAGCCCAAGGGACACGGTCGAAAGCATTCTCCAAGTCCACAAAGCAAATGTGGACTTGTTGGGCAAACTCCCATGCCCCCTCCAGGATCCTGTAGAGTGTGTAGAGTTGGTCAAGAGTGCTGCAGCCGGGACGAAAACCACATTGTTCCTTCTGAATCCGAGGTTTAACTATCGGCCGGATGCTCCTCTCCAGTACTCCTGAATAGACTTTCCTGGGTAGGCTGAGATGTGCGATTCCACACCCTCCAGTCCCCTTTCTTAAAAATGGGAACTACCGCCCCGGTTCATACAACATTTATTATATTTAATGTCGTGAATCATCTGTTAAACGAGTTTGTTCTTAGCATTGTTTGGTATAGCAGTTAACACTCTGACCACTCATAATCCAGAACTCAGCACCTTCTGACCAATCACAATCCAGAACTCAGCACTTTCTGACCTAACACAATTCAGAACTCAACACCTTCTGACCAATCACAATTCAAAACTCAGCACCTTCTGACCAATCACATTTCAGAACTTACCACCTTCCGACCAATCACAATTCACAATTAACCTGCAGTATCAGGCATTCATTCATTAATTTATTTAATGAACTGCTTAATCCTAAATAGGTTCACAGGGAGGCTGGTGCCCATCTCGGTCAACTCCGGGTGAGGGCAGTGTACACCCTAGACAGCTCGCCAGGCCATCACTGGGCCGAAATACACTGATGGCAACCCAATGGCCAACTCTTAACGAACGACAGCAATGGTTTTTCTACAACCCTGCACCCTACCAATAGGCCACCACTGCCCCATAGTAAAAATTTATGATAAATGAACAGAAACAATAAATAAACTGGTGTTTATTTAAAAGACTTGTGAGATTACTATGCTATTTCTTTTTGTATCAGTTCGTTTTCAAAACAAAACTTTACATGTTCAAAACCCCACTATGTTTTCTTTCCTTCTCAGATACACACTACTAAAATTGACTATTTGGAGGAAGAGCTAAAACGCCTAAGGGATGATCTGCAGGATCGTTCTCAGAAAAACAAATCTCTGGAGGAAATGTTGGCCCGTTACAAACTAGAGCTCTCCCAATCTAAGGAACAGTTATTATCTATGGAGGAAGTAAAGAGCACCGAGTCCATAAGGTACCATGCAGCCAAGGAGAACCTGGACACCACCCAAAATCAGTTAAAAGACCTAAACGATCAGGTGGCTCGGCTAACACTGCTTATAGACGAGGAGAAACGTAAGCGAAGGCTGGCTGAGGAGCGATATTCTAGCCAACAAGAGGAGTACGAGGCTGCCGTCCGCAAGAGACAGAAAGAGCTGGATGAACTAAACTGGTCCAAGATTGACTTTGAGAAGGCCATCAAGGACAAGGAGCGGGAGATTGAGCGTCTGAAGATGCAGCTGGAGGATGAGGCCTCCCGGCGCCGAGCAGCGGAATCCGAAACCTCTAAGGTAAGAAACCAGTTGAACCAGGAGATCAGTACTCTAAAACAAACATACGAGTCCGAGATCCACATCACCAAAACCAACATGGTAAAGGCCACACAGCAGAAGGAAGAGGACACCACTGCTCTTAGCATGCAGGTGGAGAGGTTCATGGACGAGAAACGGGATCTGGAAGAAGAGCTCAGGAGGCTTCAACTATCCATCAGCCAAATGGAAGACCGCAGAAGGAGAGCTGAACAGGATGCACACCAAGAAAGATCTTCAGGAGCAGAGGAGGCTCGAAGACGAAAGGAACTAGAGATGCATATTCAAGTCATAACACGAGAGAGGACTGAACTTGAGACCAGGTATAAGGAAGAACTTGCACAGGCCAACAAAAGAACACAAGAAAAGGTCCAGCAGATTTCTGTCCTAACTCAGAACCTGGATGAAGAGACCCGGAAGAGAAGGGCTCTGGAACAAGAAAAACAAAGGCTTCGACAGTCAGAGGCGGATTTGATTGCAAAACACAGTTCATCCCTGGAAGTCATCAACAAGCTAAAAATTACAGAGAGAGAGACAGAAATCATGCGTGTGGAGCTGGAGAAGCAAGCAGGTGAAAAAGGAAAAGTGGAGCAGAGTGTTGCTAGGATGCAGACTCGCATTAAAGACTTGCAGATCATGATAGACAACCTCGAGGCTGAACTGGAGAAAGAGAAAAAAAGCACCCAGGATGAACTTACAAGGAGAAAGAGGATAGAAACTGAGCTAGAAAGGGTGAACACTTTGTGCAGAGAGTACACAACTACCATTAACACTCTCAACGTTCATAAAGAGGAAGAGAGCGCAACTGGCCGAAAGCATGAACAGGATCTCCGTCGTGTCCAGGGCGAGCTGGACAGATGTCAGAGGGAACACAGGGTAACTACTGAGAATCTTAACAAGCTAACGGCTGAGCTTAAGGCCCTGCAACAGCAGCTGACTCAAGAGCAGGCCCGTGTCCGGGAGGTCAATCTACGCAACGAGACTCTGTACAAGACCATAGAGGAGAAGAGCCGAGGGCTAAACGACAGCGTGTCTGAAGTTGAAAAGCTCAAGAGTCTTACTCAAAGCCTGACCAAAGAAAGGCTGAAATTAGAGGAGGAGCTGAGGACTGCACGCCAGGATCGGGATGAATTACGCAGCAACAAAAACAGCAGTGAGAGTGAACATATGGCCCAACTGTCAGCCATACAGCTCCAGCTTCAGAGAACTAATAAGAGCAGTCTAGAGCTCCAGGCCCACATTAGTGAGCTGACAAAAGAGAGAGAAAATTTAAAGGCGGAAATAGCCAAAATCCAAAAGCAATACACAGAGGTATTTTGTGGACAAATTATATTTCCATTACATCAAATCCACCAAATTCCTTTAGATGCTGCTTTTGCTTAATAACGCTCTTCACTGTGTTTCATAGCCGTGTGTAATCTATTATTAATTCAACCAATTTACCAACACTCTTAAATCATACTTCTTGCTTCATACTTCATGCTTAGCAATGCTTTTATTTTTGATTCATGGTCTTAGTGCTTACATGTATAGTAATATTATATTATTGTTTTTGTTTTTTTTCCTCAGAGCTCTCGGATGATCCATGAGTCTCAGACACACTACAAGGAGATCTTAAACGATAGGGATAGTCTCCAAGCCAAACTTAAGTTGCTGGAAATGGACAAAGGGAAGCAACAGCGCTCTGAGGAAGAGCTGAGTCGCATTAAGATGTCACTGGAATCAGAGATGCGTCAGAAACAGCGCCTCCAGGAGGAACTCGATAAACTCCGCAAAGATTTTAACTACTGGAAAAGTCAGTATGAGGTAAAGGAGGGTCAGGTTAGACAGACACAGGCCGATAAAGACAAGGCAGAGAGGGATAGGGCATCACTACACAGTGAGATCACAAAACTGACCGCTGAGCTTAGAACTGTGGAGGAACGATACCGGACCCGCCTACAGAGCTCTGAAGTCGAAGTGTCGGAACTCACTCGCAAGCGAGAGGCTCTGGAAAGGGAACTGAGAAAGTTGCAACAACGTCCAATGGCCTCCACTAAGCAGACTCAGACAGATGAGAAAGTGGCCACAGTTGACTCATCTAAGCTTGTTTTTGATGGCATTCGGCGTAAAGTAACAGCTCACCAGCTCTGTGATTGTGGGATTATTGATAAAGCTACCCTCGATAAGCTGCTGAAGGGTCAGATCACAGTGTCTGATGTTTCTCTACAAATCCAGCCCAGTCTTAAAGGTACAGGGGTTATCGCAGGTGTTCAGCAGGGTTCTCAGAGCAGAATGCCCATCACAGAAGCTAAAAGTAAGAACCTGCTGAGTCCAGAGAGTGCCCTAATGTTGCTGGAGGCTCAAGCTGCCACTGGCCACGTGATTGATCCAAAGTTTACTGAGAAAATGCCTGTAGATACGGCCTGCTCAAGGGGTATCGTGGACACTGAGGACAGGGATGTCCTCATTACAGCTGAGGCAGCATGTATAGGGTTCAAGGATCCATTCACTGGAAAGGTTTTGTCTGTTGGACAGGCATGCAAGAAAGGACAGGTTGACAAGGAGAAGACTATTCGACTGCTGCAGGCTCAAGAGACCGTAGGTGGGATAATTGACCCTGTGCTAAGTGTGTTCCTACCCAAAGACATCGCCTTAGATCGTGGCTTGATAGATGAAGAGCTTTATCGTGCACTGAACAAAAAGCCAGCTTGTTTCATCAATCCAGCAACTGCAGAGAAGATCAGCTACAATGACTTGAGGAAGAAATGTGTCTCAGAACCTGCATCTGGCCTCCTTCTGCTCCCAGTAACCGGTAACTCAGAGTTTGTTCAGGGAATTCGTGGTCAAGTCTCACTCACTGAGCTTGTAAATTCCAACCTCATTAACCAGGGTGATGTGGACAAAGTGAAAAAAGGCCAGCTGACTACTAAGGATATTGAAAATAGACTGAAGTCATACCTGTCAGGCTCTAAATGCATTGCTGGTATTTATGATGAGGCTCAGGATCGAGTCCTGCCCTTTTACCAGGCCAAGAAAGAAAATCTTCTCCGTCCAGGAACAACACTGGAGCTTCTGGAAGCACAAGCTGCATCCGGCTTCATGATCGATCCGGTAAATAATGTCTTCCTGACAGTTGAGGAAGCATGGAAGAGAGGCCTAATAGGTAAAGAATTTAAAGATAAACTGATGTCTGCTGAGAAGGCCGTGACTGGATACCGTGATCCAAGTACAGGACAGCTTATCTCCCTCTTTCAGGCTATTGAGAAAGAGATTATTGAAAAGGGGCATGGCATTAGGCTTCTGGAGGCTCAGATAGCCAGTGGTGGTATCATTGATCCTAAACAGAGCCATCGCATTGATGTGGACGTGGCTTACCGTAGAGGTTATTTTGACCGTGAGATGAATGAAATTCTGACCTATGAAGGTGATGACACAAAGGGCTTCTTCGACCCAAACACCCAAGAAAATCTGACCTATCTGCAGCTGCAAAAGAGATGCATTAAAGACCCCAAGACTGGTCTGCTCTTGTTACCTCTGAAGGACAAAAACAAGCAGAAGCAGGAGTCAAGTCAAAAAAACACTCTTCGCAAAAGGCGAGTGGTGATTGTGGACCCTGACACAGGGAAAGAGATGTCTGTTCGTGAGGCTTATCACAAAGAGCTGATTGACTACGACACATTCCTGAATCTCTCGGAGCAGGAGTGTGAGTGGGAGGAGATCACCATCACCGATTCATCTGGTAAAACTCGGCTACTTATTGTTGACCGTAAAACAGGTACTCAGTATGATGTCCAGGATTCGTTGGACAAAGGCTTTATTAAGAAAAGTACTTTAGACCAGTACCATTCAGGAACCCTCTCACTCACCCAGTTTGCTAATCTCCTTTCAAGCAAAGGCACAAGTTCTGAGCTTTCCATCTGCACCAGCATTCCAGATGATGTTACTACCTGCAGTAGCCCCACTGAAGTTACACCATCTTCTCCAACCGTCCGCAAACGCTTTGCTAGTGTTTCCATTACGCTCTCACCTCCTTCTGATATACTGGATGACCAGAGCCCAGTGGCTGCCATCTTTGACAGTGAAACCTTGGAAAAGATCACAATAACCGAAGCTCAGCGTCGTGGAATAGTGGATACAATCACAGCTCAGCGGCTCCTGGAGGCCCAGGCATGCACTGGAGGTCTAATTAACCCTGCCACTGGGAAAAGGCTCTCTCTGCAGGATGCTGTGCATCAGAGCATCATCGATGAGGAAATGGTCTCAAAGCTCAAGCCCGCTCTAAAAGCTTACACTGGATTTGAGGATGTGAAGACCAAAAGAAAAATGTCCGCAGCAGAGGCCATTAAAGAGAAGTGGTTGCCATATGAGGCTGGGCAGAGGTTCCTGGAATTCCAGTACCTGACTGGAGGACTGGTGGATCCAGGGAGTCAAAAACGAGTTAGCATTGAAGAAGCCATTCGCAGAGGATGGCTGGATGGTAAAGGAGCCCAGAAGCTACAGGACACCAGGAACTACTTGAAAAGCCTCACTTGCCCTAAAACCAAGTTGAAGATTTCTTATAAAGAGGCGATGGACAACTGCATGGTGGAAGAGAACAATGGAATGAAAATGCTCCAGGCGACATCTGTGTCCACCAAGGGAATCAGCAGCCCCTATAACATTGGCTCTGGACATAGTTCCCGCACTGGATCAAGAGCTGGATCCCGGGGAAGCTCCAGGAGTGGATCACGCCGTGGCAGCGTGGATTATTCCACTTCCTCTTATACTTACACTTCTTCTTCTAGCACTTATACTTCCTTCCCTTAACCTTTCCCTTTAAACATACATCTATGGGAGCTAATTCTTTTTCATACAACAACAAATTTTACACACACACACACACACATATCCAGATCTATTCGATTAGAACAGGGTTTGGGGTAATTATACATGACACATATGGATTATTATTTACATAATCAGGTTTATTTGGGTTCCTCTGATTATTTTAGGTCCTTCTTTTCTGTCCTGGATTTTTAAATCAGTATAATCTTTGTTTGGGTGGTTGTGCTTTTAAAAATTCTTGAACTTCAGAAATATCTACACGTTATTTTCTTATTCAAACTGAACAACTTAAGGTTTTTAGAGCGTTAACATTGTAATAATGCAGAACCTTTCGAAATTAAAGAAATTCTTCCAGGAAATTATTTTATAAAATATGATTTGAAGAATGTCGAAACACTTTGTACTAACAAAACATGATGAATTAAAAATAAACTCTGTTTCATCTCATCTTCGATCATTTGTTTTCACTTTATAAGATGGTGCCAGGATAAGAACAGGACATGTTTAAATAGTAATTATTTAATTAAAGAGATTTGTGAGAGTTTAAAATTCACGATTGTGCATGCCTTAGTTTAATTAAAAAAGTAAAATTATTTATAAAACACAGAGACTGAAGAGCAAGAGAGACACAGCGGTGGGAGTTTTATCTGCAACAGAATTTTCTAGTGATATCTATACACACACATATGCACACACACACACATACAGTGAGCACAAACACACACAATTCAATTCAATTTTATTTGTATAGCGCTTTTTACAATTGACATTGTCGCAAAGCAGCTTTACACAGTAAATTAA
>JBCNYG010000010.1:22982151-22992981 GCA_039654305.1 Porochilus rendahli | reverse complement strand
ACTAAGCATTTCACTGCATATTGTACTGTGTATAATTTGTATGTGACAAATAAAATTTGAATTTGAATTTGAATTTGCTTCCTCTCCAAACTCACGCACCCTCTCATGTCCTCACAGTTCACACGGAAACCTTCCGCTTTTCTTTCACCCCGAAACTATTTATTTTGGGTTAAAATGGATTTGCGCAGGTGACCCATTAATGGTGACATGGTTATCGACCCCTCGGGGTCCACTGTAAGAGATTCTGATGTGTTATAAGACCAGGTGGAGAGGTAGAGAACCTCTGTCCTGTAAGTCAACCAGTCATTGCTGATTCTTCCAGACGTCACTGTGCAAGACTCGTCGGTTCATCTACACCAAATCCATCACCGAACCAAGTCTTCTCTCGGTGCACCGATCAGTTTCATTCTCTCAATGTACAGAAACCTTCTGAGGAATATACTGACCATATACTGAGGAATAATACTGTTTAAATCTTTAGTTAAGTGCACGGCACGCAGCAGGACGAAGACAGAAAATCTAGCAAAGTTCCTTGGACAGGTGCGGGCATGACATACGAAACTCACCTGTTAGGTGATGGAAGATGCCATCGTAACTCCTAACCTTGGGTTTTCACGGGAGCACGATGTCCGCAATCTCTGCGATTCATAAAATCGGGGGGCTCCACAATTTATAAGCACAATTGGGGTATAACAAATATCCACTGCACCCTACTGCGACTCCCACGTTATATCACGACTGACGTCAAATCGTAATACATCGTAATAATCGTGGTGTGACGTGGTCGGAATCGTCGCTTTTCTAACAATAGTCCTGTGATTGCTTGACGTTAACCCCACGTGATTTCATTTTATACCCACGTGTATCGTACCACATTTTAACCACAGTGTTCAGTCGAGCCGTACGGCAGTCGTACATCAACTGACTATCACAGGAACATCGTACGAGGAATGTACCGTCATGTATCAGTCGTATCACTTTCGCATGAACATCGTACCATTTGAGTACAGACCTGATCTATTTTCCTCATGACAGATGTACAACACATATTTTATACGTGTACCTCACTCAAACCTCGTCCAGTCCCTCCCGCTGCAGCGCGATAAAGCCGTACGATAAAAATGAAAGTGCAGGCTGTTTGTGAACGGGGGTTTAAAAGGTGCTTAAGGGACAAACAAAGACATAGATTGTTAAAGAGCAGATCGGAGCATACATACGACCTTCATGTATTTCTACTGGGGAAATCTAGAATTATGGCGTTCAGAAAGTTTAATTCAGTTTTTTTTCTATCATTTTGAATTTGTGACTCTGGCATATAATGTAGGAGATAACTCATAACTTCAGGACTTCTGTGCTTATTTACTGGGGAAGTTTAGAAATAAAGAAATATAGAAAGATGTGGAAGATATTCGGTGTATTGACCAGACCATCGCACCTGAATGTGCTTCGACACCAAAGTGTTCCAAAACATTTGGAAGCACACAGCTGTGTCTTTGTGTGCTGCCGCAGTAAGATATCCATCCGTTCACCAAAACAAACCGGCCCAAACCGGTTCCAGCATGACTGTGCTTCTGTGCACGGAGAGGTTTATAAATACACGGTGTGTTAGGGTTGGAGTGGAAGGGATCGGGTGTCACAGCCTTGAAACCTCTGACCTCATCCCCACAGAAGACGTCTGGGATCGAATGGGAATGCAGACTGCGCCCCAGACCTCCTCGTCCGATGTTCTTAATGCTTTTGTGGTTGAATGGGTACAAAGTTCCACAGCAGTGTTCCAGAATTCAGTCCAGGTCTGAAGGGTGGAGTCTGAGCAGTGACTGCAGAGTAAGATTGTACCCGTGACGGCCAGAACATAAACACTAAATAAACCCTGCATCGCTGTCGATGCCCTGCATCACTGCATTCATTCCTTCATTTATTCCTCCCTTCCCTCATTCATTCATTCATTCATTTTTTTTCGTTTTCCAAACTGTTTAATCCTAATTAGGGTTGCGGGAGGCTGGCGCCTATCTCAGCCGACTCTGAGTGAGGGCAGAGTGCACCCTGAACAGCTCGCCAGGCCATCGCCTACACACATACAAACATTCACACTCACACCTAGGGGTGATTTGGAACAGCCAATCAGCTTACTGTGCATGTTTTTGGACTGTGGGAGTTAACAGGAGTATCCAGAAGAAAAAAAAAACTCCAGACAGAAAAATCCTCACTAAGCCCGGGACTCGAACCCAGGACCTTCCTGCTATGCGGACATGTTAACCACTACACCACCGTGCCTACCTGCCCTGTGATTATGCTGATTATCAGCATTATTTGGGGTCTGTGATATATTTTGAGGTGTTGGTGGTGATGTTGTCTGTAAGATTAACACCAAGGAATTTGGTGTTCTTGACGATGTCCACAGAGGATCCATCGATGAACAGCTGGGAATGGTCTCTCTGTGCACACACACACACACACACACACACACACACACACACACACACACACACACACACACACACACACACACACACACACAGAGCCTTGGTATGGAATGGATGTGTATACGGCCGCATTAGGATTTCTCTTCGCAGGAACAAAGGGACTGAACCCAAACATGTTCCAGCATGACTACGCCCCATGCACAAATTACTTATTAAGACTGGGTGTGTTATTGTTGGAGTGAGAGAATCCAGAGCCGTGAACCCAGCACTACTGAACACCTTTCTGAGGAATTAGAATGCAGGGTGCACCCCGGTCCTCCCTGCACTCCCTCCCTAATGTCATGCTCCAAAATAAGGGGGTCAAACCTCTGGAAAACGTATACATACACACCGCAATGGGGAATAAATCCGAAATGGGTTGGACAATGATGGACAGGTGACCACATATCATATAGTGTACACTCCAAAACGATGACATCACAGACTTGCACTACTATTGCATTAAAGAGTTATTAAATGAGGTATAATTGAATTCAATCCTACAAAAGCAGAATGCAATCATTTTATTAAAATATACTTGACACAGTCATGTTACTGTGGTAGAGGTGAGTGAAGTGACAGTCTTGTTTGGCTTAATGAAAGTGTTGCTATCCGTGTTTCATTCCGACAGGAATGCAGCTCTGTGCGGTAAGACTTGCAGTGGCGGCGTGTGTGTTTACACCAATTCGAAATGGCGTAAGGACTGTGTGCTTACGTGTAACCACTGCTCATCGGAAGTGGAGTTTGTGACTGTTAGATGCAGACCTTTTTTTTTATTTTTTTGAGTTCAATGGCTGGAACTTTGGTTTCCTGCCTCAGTGACGACCGTCCCGTCACACGCACACCAAACGTGATGAAATGCTTCAAAAGGCTGGTCATAGACATAAGTTCAAAACAGTCATTCCTCAGCAGCTGATTGAGAAGCTAAGCCTGCTGGGCCTGAACACCTCTCTCTGCAACTGGATTCTAGATTTCCTGACTGAGAGACCCCAGTCAGTCCGAATCGGAAACAGCTTCTCCAGCACCGCTACACTGAACACTGGGGCTCCTCAGGGCTGTGTATTCAGTCCACTGCTGTTCATTTTGTTGACTCATGACTATGCAGCAACGCACAGCTCCAACCACAATAAGTTTGCCAATGACACGATCGTGGTGGGTCTCATCTGTATGAAAGACGAGTCAGGGTACAGAGAGGTGGTGCAGCGGCTGAGGAGAGCACAGAGAGACCATTCCCAGCTGTTCATCGATGGATCCTCTGTGGACATCTTCAAGAACACCTAATTCCTTGGTGTTAATCTTGCAGACAACCTCACCCGGTCATGCAACACCAGCTCCATAACCAAGAAAGCCCAGCAACGCCTCTACTTCCTGAAGAGGCTGAGGAAAGCCCATCTCCCCTCCCCCGTCCTGACTTTTTGCACCGTGTTGTCTTTGCACTGTTTGTACCTATCTTTGTTGTATGTTTATGTAGCACCCCGTACTGGAGAAATGTTATTTCGTTTCACCGTGTACTGCATCAGCTATATGAGGTGGAAAAGGCAATTAATCTTCTTGAACTTGGACTTGAACTTGAACATCATTGCCACTGTGAGTCAGCCAGAAATGCCGCTAGCTAGTTAGCATGCTATTTTTGTTGACACTGTTTTTAGCAATTTTCGACAAATTCCATGAAAAGGAACCAACATCTGGAATAAAAATATTTGATAATAAGGAACTTTTTTAAAAATAATTAAAAACTTTTTTCCCACCAAACATGAATTTATTAGACACGCCTCTAGTTTTTAACAGACATTTTTTCACTAGCTTTCTCTGGGACCAGTTTTATCATGTGACCATCAGTCATTCAACTTATGCAATCCTGATGATAGTAGAAGACCAAAAATTAGTTAGTGGCTTTCCACCAATCATAAACGAGAATTTATTTTATAAATAATAATTCCGGTGGTGATGTAATGGTTAGCACATCCACCACTCAGGAAGAAGGTCCTGGGTTCTTGTTCCAGGCTTGGCGAGGGCATTTCTGTGTGGAGTTTGCATGTTCGCCCCATGCTTTTTAGGTTTCCTCTGGGTATTCTGGTTTCCTCCCACAGTCTGCAATACATGCAGATTAGACTAATTGAATATTCTTAATTGCCCTTAGGTGTGAGTTTGAATGGCTGTCTGTGTGATGGCCCTGTAATGTTCTGTTAAGCTGCTCAGGGTATACCCCACCTTTGCCCAGAGTCGGCTGAAATAGGCTTCATCTTCCCTGTTACCCTTATAGAATAAAGCAGTTTGGCAAATGAGGGAAATCCTGTTCATGTTAATGGTATTATCCCTGATAGCTAGAGATGCAAATAGTGTTTAATATTTTTATCAGCCTATTAATTTAATCTACTTGAATTTTTTTTTTTACTTGAGTTTGTAACGTATTTAATTTTTTTGTTCTCTGATTTAGAAAGGAATGATGTTCTGTTACAAGTCGTCTCCTGATTCCTGTATCCAGTTTCATAAACCCCTGGACCTGACCTCCTCAAACACTTCAAGAGATGGCACCGTGTTGGAAAAGCTTCAGATATCTGGGGAAATCAACCATGAGAACCCTTCCAAAGTATGTTACACTATTCCCAATACTACTACAACTAATAATAATAATTACATTAAAATTAATATTAATGAAACATAGTTTATTTCCCTTATTTTCCACCAGGCAGTTCCATACCTGTTCATACCTAGTCTCAAACCAGTTCTTTCTATTTTGATTGCCCAAGAACCAGGTTTCAGCCAGAAGAACTGGTTTGAACACTTTGCGGGTCAGGGGCAGGGTTATCATGAGCAGTAAGAACAACCCAATCTTCATGACCAACGTTTAATAAGTCAGAACTTGTGTGTCTCGTCTATGGAGTCCATCAGAGAAGAAGAAAAACCAGAGATTAAGTGTAGAGGTGAAAACAAAAACTCCATCTTTGTTGTTGTCCTTGGTGTTGGCATTGCTATGAAAGCAGATGTATACCAGGCTACAGCTGAAAACGTTAACACTGCAATACTAAATGATACGTAAATCCTTTTACCCAGCATATGATTCTGTCACACTGTTTAGAGCAGCAGGATGCACTTTCAGATACTGCTCCATGTTTCCTACAGGTCCAAGAAAGTAGAATAAAAATTCCATAAAAACTAAAATCTTTGATTTATTCATTCATGTGAACTTTTATTTAAGTGACAAAAGTACAAAGAAAAGATTTTTTAAAATGTTATTGACCATCTTAAATTATTCTTATAAAGCCAATGTCACGCCGCCCCAGGGCGAAAGCTAGATTTAAAGTTAAGTTCTATCAAAAACTGTTCTAAATCAATATTGTCATTCAAGAAATTCAAATTATGGAAGAAAGTCCAAATTTGAAAGAGCCATAACTTTGGAACCACTTGGAATTTTCACCCGAAACTTTGGAAATGTATTCTACACATATACATAAAGATATTTCCTGCACAGCCTGAGATGGTCAATATGGGGCCACTGGTTGACTTGGAATGACCCTTTATACACAAAATTGTGGTTTTTTTAAAGAAATAAAACATCTGGGAGAGATTCCTTTAAGTGTGTAGATTCCATACCTTTAATCAGGCATCCAGCCTCTTTAAGGCATTGTACCCTTTTGTCTATTATTTTATGTATTTAAGAACAATTTGCTGCATTTGAAATTTTAACTCGCACTTCTTTGTTTTGTGTTCTTTTTCAGAACGGAACAATGTTCCGTTACAAGTCATCTCCTGCACCTTTTGTCCAGTTCCATACTCCCCTTGATCTGACCTCCACGAACACATCCAGAGATGGCACTGTTTCAGAAAGACTTCAGATATCTGAAGAAAATACATCTGAGAATCTGTCTCGAGTAAGTTGTGTCCCCTGTGAAAATAAACTCCCTTTATTACTCACATATATCCTAAAGTTGGGTTAGTCCAGCTCAGCTTTATATATTAAATACTTCTCACAGGACATAGTTACACTTACACTCTGAAAGGAATTTAGATCCGGCCTGCTCGATTTCACCCGTCTACCTCTACCCACAATGTTTAAAACCTGGGTGGCTTTACTGGTACAGTATTTAAAATAGTCATTTAAACCAGCATCACAGTCAAAACGATTACTAGATATGTATTAGTTTATATTTCTGTTCTCTAAACAAACTCTAGTTCTCTACTAGATATGTATTAGTTTATATTTCTGTTCTCTATATATAAATATATATGTGTGTGTTTGTACAGTCTACAATTAACATCAATATATGATTGAAGTGTCGACCTTCAACTGCGATCTAACAGGTTTAAATATCCTAATTCTTAATTAATATTAATTTTTTATTATTAATATCTGTTTAGAAATGACCTTCATTTTCACGGGCTCAAAAGTAATAGGACAGGTGACTGACAAGCCGTTTCATGGCCAGTTCTAGCCTGTTTCTTAATCGTCTGTAATTATCAACGTGCAGTCAAGTCAAGAACCCTCTTGAATCGGTGGGATTATAAGTGAAGTGATACCTTCAGGAATATAAATACAGAGAGTTTACCTCAAAATACAAACCATTCGTCACACTCAAGAACAGGGAGGCCAGATTAGAGTATACTAGAACGCCTGCCCAATTCTGGAATTGCATTTGAACAGTTACAGTCAAGAAGAACTGATACCAGATTGATGTGAAGAGTAGAGGAAAGGAAGACTCGCCACATCGTCTGTCACACATGGTGGAGATGGACGTGCATGGCTAGCAGTGGAACTGGTGTCTGGTGTTTATTGATGGTGTAACTGCTGATAGAAGATTCTGGAGTGTATAGAGCTACACTTTCTGCTCAGATTCGGTCAAAAGCTGCAGAACTGATAGGAAGGCATTTCACAGTATGGATACCTGCAACGTACAACCGAAGAACCCCAGGAGCTTCTTAAGGCAAAGGAACAGAGTGTTGTTAAAAAGCCGAGTCAGTCGAGTCAACTGAGCAACGTTTTAATTACTGAAGATACAAAACTGAAGGCAGAAAGACCCACAAACTGCAGGTGGCTAAAGTAAAGCCCTGATAAAACATAGTAAGGGAGGAACCTCAGCATGCGGTGATGTTCATGGTTTCCAGATTTCCAGAGCTCACTGCAAAGATTTTACAAATAATTCACATCCAAGGAATAAACATTTCCTATTACAATTCTTATATTTCTAATTACGTCGGGGCTTGAGTAACAATGCTGAAATCCCGAAATAATTTCTGTGATATTTTGTTAAAGGTCTTAAATGACAGATGAAGGTCGATAATTTAATCGAATCTTGTGGTTTCATTTCAAATCCATTGTGTTGGTCAACAGAGACAACATTACCAACCCTATCCCAATACTTATGGACCTGACTGTATAGTTAGTACCCAATTTCCCCTGCAGTGTGATCCATAAAGACTTCTCAATGAAAAAACTGACCCCAGTGTGAATCCGCACTTCTCTGGGACCTTCATCAGGTTAAATGTTGGTCTACGGCCGGACAGGAGGTGTGTGTTGAGCTAGGCTTGAATGAGTGGTGTGACTGCTTGTTTCAGGCTTTATTCACACAACCAGTGTTAAAGTCCTTTCACGTGCATCTCACGAAAGGTGAACAGCAGGTATAAAATTGGACAAATTCCTCGGACAGCTGTGGGCGAGTTGTATCAAGCTCACCAGGTGTGCGGGAATCGTTTCTTTTTCGACGGTAATTCTGGACTTCAGGTTTATTTCCTAGATCAGTTAATCGATGCCCTACAGCTGTGTTACGATAAACTATGAATTTCCTACGCTCTTTGGGTCAGAATCGTATGCACTTCTAACAATAGTCCTGTGATTGCTCGACATTAAACCCACGGGACCTGATCGATTTTCCTCATAACAGACGTACAACAAATATTTTATACGTGCTGCTCACCTTTATACGTAAACCAAAACATCCCAGGCTGTTCGTGAACGGGGTTTAGGAGGCTATTTGGATTGATTGTATGTTCCTCCACGTGATTATTCTGATTGATCTGTTTATTTATCGTAGGGATATGTTTGTTAATAAATGACGCCTACTTTAGCGTGAGTTCATCATCATGTAGAATATAGTATGATATTTAGACTCCCTATTATATAATGAATATATTTATATTTTCCTAATCCAGAAAGGAATGATGGTCTGTTACACGTCATCTCTGGTGCCTCCCGTCCCGTTTCATTCTCCTCTGGATCTGACCTCAACAAACACATCCAGAGATGGCAGTGCCTCAGAATGGCTTCCGATATCGGCAGAAATCCACTCGGAGAAGCTTTCCACAGTAAGTTGCAGCAGTCAGTCTGGTTCTCTCCTCACTAAACCCAAAACCACCTGGAAGAAAATCCACCAGTGCTCAGACTGTGGCAAGAGTTTTGCTCGACTGGGAGATCTTCAGAAACATCAGAGGATCCACACTGGAGAGAAGCCGTACCAGTGCTCAGAGTGTGGGAAGAGCTTCACCCAGGAGAGCAATCTTCAGCAACACCAGCGGCTCCACACCGGAGAAAAGCCGTACCGCTGTACATGGTGCGGAAAGAGTTTCAGTCATCAGCAAAATTTCCAGACGCATCAGCGCATCCACACCGGAGAAAAACCGTATCAGTGCTCGGACTGTGGGAAACGCTTCACTCGCAAGAACACCGTCCAGCGACACCGGCGCGTCCACACGGGAGAGAAACCGTTCCACTGCGCCGAGTGTGGGACGAGTTTCAGTGAGAGCTTTTCTCTTAAAGAACATCAGCGTCTTCACACGGGAGAGAACCTGTTCCGCTGCTCGGACTGCGGGAAGACTTTCCATCAGAAGAAAACTCTCCAGGGACATCAGCGCACTCACACCGGGGAGAGGCCGTACTTCTGTACGGAGTGTGGAAAGAGCTTCAGTCGCATGAACACTCTACAGCAGCACCACCGCATTCACACAGGAGAGAGGCCCTTCCAGTGCTCAGTGTGCGGACAGACTTTTGCTCAACAGAGCACTTTCCAGCGCCACCAGCACATTCACACCGGAGAGAAACCGTATCACTGCTCACAGTGCGGGAAGAGTTTCAACCGCAAAAACACACTACAGCTCCACCAGCGCCTTCACACAAAACCCAAATCCAGCACTGACCACATTTACTAAGGAACTGTCCCCTAAAGCGTTCGCTGCCTTCACGTCTCCATTTAGTACCGGGACCGTTTACAAAACGTGGAGTGAGGGACGTGTGTGTGTGTGTGTGTGTGTTCCAGCGCACATTCAGTATAGAATCATGAAGTAAAGGTCACCATAACCAGTCACCTCACATCGTGATCTTGATCATGATTGTACAGGGCTGCCGATACGCTCCCCTCCAAAAGAACCGGCACAGTAAGGGGTCTTAATGATTGTTCTCCTGAACAAAAAGATGAAGAAGAGAGATCAGTTTCAGCTTTTATGTATGTAAGTTTAGCAGCTGTTTTTTCCAGACTAACACGTGGGGCGGGGTTAACGCGTTAGGCGGGGTTAGCACATTGGGTGAGTCTGTCCAGCGCAAGTAAATAATCAGATCAGTTCAGTGAGCAACTAGAAGAAACTGTGGCTGCATTTTGGAAGAAATGGTGTAAACGGCGACCTATCTGAACTAGAGAGGGAGGAGTCTAGTGGAGATGGTGAGGTGTCACATGACCCAGTGACTCTGAGGACAAGAACGCTGCCAGAGATGCACGTGACGGTAATTCAGGTAATTCGGTGTTTTGGCGAATCGTCTTTCCTGTCATCAGTTTAGGAACAAAAAGAAATGTTTCCTGTGATTTCTGCGCTTGTTGTTTGTGCAGCTCCGCACTGGACCGTAACGTGTTATGATGTAACCCAGCCAGTCCAATGAGTTCATGTCACTGGAACAGCCAATCAGAAAGGCAACATGTCTCAGAGCACGCCCAGTGTCGTAACACTCACACGCACTTTAAAATCAGGTATGGACTAATGTCTCTAGAAGGAACCGCTGATGTAATACGTGATCACTTTCAAAAGCGAGTAACTCGATTTCACCACTTTAATCCGGCAGAAAGATTGGAACAGAATATCTTCAACTAACTTTAAGTTAAGATGGGCGGCACGGTGCTATAGTGGTTATCACGTCGTTATCACCTCACAGCAGGAAGGTTCTGGGTTCGAGTCCCGGACATTTCTGTGTGGTGTTTACGTGTTCACCACTGCTTGGTGGTTTCCTCCAGGTGCTCCGGCTTGGCGGTTCCAAATCGCCCCTGGGTGTGAGAGAGTGTGAATGGTTGTGTGAGTGTTGCCCTGCGATGGCCCGGCGGCTGTTCAGACTTCTTTGTGTGGTGACGGCTCTTCGCTCCTCTGGTGGATTTTCCTCTTTCTCAGTTTCAGA
>JBCNYG010000010.1:22901405-22915988 GCA_039654305.1 Porochilus rendahli | reverse complement strand
AGACACCGGTCCAGACACCGGTCCAGACACCGGTCCAGACACCGGTCCAGACACCGGTCCAGACACCGGTCCAGACAGAAACGATGTTCCTGTACACGAAGCACAGAGCTCTATGAAGACATGACGTGTGCACTTGGAACAAAGTCAAGGTGTCCTGTCCTGACGTGAACTTTGAACACATTTAGGATGAACTGGAACACTGACTAAACCCTAGTCCTCCTCACTGTCCACATATCATCTGTTCCCTAATGCTCATATAGCTGAATCAACCAAATATTCCAACAGCAAACAGATGGCCCAAAATCCCTACAGTTACATCCCCCAAAATCCCCATGGCCACGTCCCCACAAACACATTCCACAAAATCCCAACAGCCACCCGACAGGCACATACCCCCAAATCCCCACGGCCACACACCCAAATCCACATGGCCACGTCCCCCAAAAAATACTCAGGCCCACAGCCCGCAAATCCCCACAGTCACATCCCTCAAAATCCCCACCCCCCAAATACTCAGGGCCACATCCCCCAAGTACTCAGGGCGAATCCCCAAAATACCTACGGCCACATCCCTAAAATCCCCACCCCCCAAAATCCCCAGGGCCACATACCTCAAATCCCTATGACCACATCCCCCAAATCTCCAGGGCCACATCCCACAAATAAAATACTCAGGGCCACATCCCCCAAAATCCCTACAGCCACATCCCCCAAATACTCAGGGCCACAGCCCCTAAATCCCCACAGCCACATCCCTAAAAATCCCCACCCCCAAATACTCAGGGCCATATCCCCCAAATACTCACGGCCATATCCCCCAAAATACTCAGAGCCACATCCCTAAAAACCCCACCCCCCAAATCCCCAGGGCCACATCCCCCAAACACTCAGGACCACATCCCCCAAATCTCCATGGCCACATCCCACAAATAAAATACTCATAATTTTTATTAATCTCACAAAATCCACACAGCCACACCACAAAATGTATAGTGTTTGATTACTCACTTTACCAAAAAACATATAAAGGGCTTTCAGGCCTAAGTAAGTATGGGTGCAAAGAAGAACTTGTTCATGTGAATAAATGAATAAATAACTGAACAAATAAATGAATAAATAAGCAAACAATTTGGATTAAATTTGATATGAAGAAAATGAATGAGTAAATGAATGAATTATTGAAAGAATAAATAATTTAATAAATAAATGAGTAAAAAAATAAATGAATGAATAACAGTGAATGAATGACTGAATGAATGAATAAATGAATGACTGAGTAAATGAATGATTGACTGAGTGAATGAATGACTGAATGAATGACTGAGTAAATGAATGACTGAGTAAATGAATAAACTAATGACTGAGTGAATAAATGACAGTGAATGAATGAATAAATGCATGACTGAGTGAATGAGTGAACAAATGAATGCATGACTGCGTGAGTGAATGCATGAGTGAGTGACTGAATGAATGAATGACTGACCAAGTGAATAAATACATGAGTAAATGAATACATGAGTGAATGAATCAATTAATAAATTAATAACTGAGTGAATGCATGACTGAGTGACAATAAATGACTGAGTGAATGAATACATGAATAAATGAATGACCGAGCGAGTGAATGCACCTGGTAATTCTACCAAGAATTTAGAGGAAACGGTGTAACAGGAAGATGAATCCAGAAACGATGAACTGTTCTGATGAAACTTTAAGCCTGAGCAGGAAGCCCGCCCATCTAAACATGGAGACCTGTAGGGGTTTAGGAGACTCACGTGCAGTGCGCCGGCTGAGCTCATGTCAACGCCGAGGCCGATGTCATCACACAGCTCCTGTAGCGCCTCCATCAGACGGCTCTGGGGGGCCGCGTGACGTCGCAGCAGCGCAAGCTCGGGGTGTGAGCGGTAAATCTGATGAGCTACAGCCATGTTAGCTAACAACATGAACTCCTCCACCAACCTGTTACACACACACAGTTCAGGGTTCGAGTGATCACTTTACTACAGCCACGATAGGCAACAGCATACAGTGAACTCCGCCACCGTCCTGCCACACACTCACTTATTGCTGTCTCTGTACTGGTAGATGTAGCAGCCCTGAGGCATCCCTGACCCAGAGTCCAGAGTAAACGCCAACTTCATCTAAAACAACAACAACAAACAAATAAACAAATACAGAGACACCAATTACCAGTCACATCACACATCTCAAACTCACAGACTCTCAAATCCTATCTTTCCTCAGCCCCCACATTCCTGAACCACAGTACAGGAGAAACGTTTAATGTAGAAAGTTAGGCACAGCCATCAGAGATGTTACCAAGATAACCAGCGGTTCTTCAGAAACAGCCCATCCAAGAAAATACCTATGTACACCTTCACACCAGAGGAAACCCGCGCCCAGCGGTTCAGGGTGATGCACCACCAGGTCTCCCCAAACAACCCAGAAACACATCCAAACGCGGACACGACAATATCCCGACAGCCTAGTGGTTTATGGGTAATAATCAATCACAGATAATATTACTTACACGCACGTCCCAGATTAGCTTCATTGGCCATCACTTAGCAACAGTAAACAAATGAAGTGAAAACCACACTCCTTTATAGCAGGTGGCAGTCCTGCACCAACTGTGTCTGCCAAACTGAAAGGGAGAAGAGGGGGGAGTAAACTCAGTGTACCCCTCCCACAGGGGTAGAGAAGCTGCTCACGTGAACCCCTCTCCATCACCCTGACACGACCTATTAGCCCCTAAAGTCAGTAGCACCAGGACGTCGAGCTACTGAATTTATAGCCCTGAAACAGATCAGTTAAACACTGATTTACCAAATCTGTCAACTGTCGAACCTTCAGACTCCTCAACCCTCTGATGGATGTACCCCATGACCTCAAAGATCTGTATTCCTAAATTCTGCACATCACACCATTACATCCCTAAATTCACCACGTTGCTGAAGACTCCATGTTGCCACACCCATGTATTCTGTAAGCTCCAGGGTTACTTAATACCTACTCTGTAAATAGACCAACTGTATGACCTCACCAGTTCCATCATCTACATGTCACATGACCACCCCTGAGTCACAAGTAGCGAAGTTTCTTCCTTTCAGGATTTGGCGTGTTAACCCCGTAGCATTCGGTGGTTCACCTGGTCGAGGCGTAATGCTCCGCCCATGAAGCGTTGTGCACGCAGGTAAGTGGCGATGGTGTGCAGGTGCAGGACGGCCTGGACGATGTTCTGCACCAAGTGTTCAGGGGAGACTGGGGGAAGTCCATCCACACCAAACTCTTTATTGGGAGATTCGATTATGCTCTGAGCTTGGTCATAACTCAGCTTCACACATGAGCGGATCACTGAGCGACCCATCCATTCACTCAGGACCTACACACACACACACACACAATGAAACAGTAACACTGCTAGCAACTTCCCATTCTCATATCTCTATATTCAACAGGTACAAATATCTACATATAAACACTAATAACCCCATTTATGGTTATACAACACAAACGTGTGTGACTGCCAGGTCATTTACATATATATAAATATGAGTATTAAAAAAAACATTCAGCCAATACTTCTTGGATGGTTCTGTGTAACAACTGTTTCACATCTCACATGGCATTTGGGAGACGCCCTTATCCAGAGCGACTTACATATATCCTTTTTACACAGCTGAGCAGCTGAGGGTTAAGGGCCTCGATCAAGGGCCCAAGAGTGGCAGCTTGGCTACTACGGCTCGAGGAGTAAACTGATTTGGATTGATTAAGAGAAAAAAAGCATTCATTGAAAATAATTGAATTAGGTCGATGTATATTTTGCAAAACTAATTTTTTTGTTAACCCCAAAAAGGTTTTTTCGCATCTGTGATTTGCTTTTTTTCCCTATAAAGTGAAAATGCTGACTGAACATCCTCGAGGTGTGGAGAGTCCACAATTTTTGGCAGGGGTTATATAAAACTGTTAAATATCTGGAAATATCAGCTGAGCACACACACACACCACACACACCATGTTTTTTCACCATGTTTGACACGCTTCCCTGTGTCACATCCTGTTGAAGCAGACCAATCTCCTTTCGAGGAATCTGACCTCCTCCACTCATTTGGGATTGTTTTCATGACCCGGCCCTCATTATGATTATTATTGTTATTTTATTATTATTATTGCTGCAGTTGTTATTATTATTGTTATTATTATGATGATTATTATTTCATTACTTCATTATTGTTATTATTGTTATTATTAATTTTATTATTAGTATTTTTTATTATTATTTTTATCATTAGTGTTCTATACTTGCAACATGGTTGATGTTTAGTGCCCCAATACTAAATCATTTAACGTATCTAAGAATTTATTTTTTTTTTTATATATAATGCATTCCTTTCACTACAGCGTGTGTGTGTGCGTGCGTGTGTGTGCGTGCGTGTGTGTGTGTGCGCGTGCGTGCGTGCGTGCGTGCGTGCGCGCGTGCGTGCGTGTTACCTTCCCCTCAGGCGATAAGGTCCAGATGACGGAGAAAGTTAAACGATCAGTTTGTGGATTTAAACTACACAACTCCTCACATAAGAGACGAGGCAACATCGGGATTACCTACACACACACACACACACACACACACACACAGGTATTTCAGCACTGCATACACACACATCTCCGGTAAGTGAATTCTCACAGTGTTCCAGTGTGTGTACACACACACACACACACACACACACACACACACAGAGACAGAACCTACCTTCTGAATGAGGTACACACTGGTGGCTCTCCTGCTCGCGGCGTAATCCAGCGCACTTCCCTCTTCGATGAAATAGCTCACGTCGGCTATGTGCACGCCCACCTCAAAGTTACCTTCACAAAGTGTAACACGGTAAACATTCACATACTCACTACATATAATCACACATATGCTTGAAAGTTTGTGAATCCCTTTCAACTTTATACATTTCTGATTAATTTAAACTAAAACCTCCTCAGATTTACACACAGGTCCTAAAAGTAGATAAAGAGAACCCAGATAAATAAATGACAAAATATTTTACCCTGTCATTTATTCATTGAGGAAAATGATCCAATATTCCATATCTGTGAGGGGCAAAAGTATGTGAACCTTTGATTTGAGTATCTGGTGCGACCCCATTTTGCAGGAATGACTGCAGATAAATGTTGATCCGTCCCGCACACCGGCTCAGAGGGGTTTTAGCCCCTTCCTCCGTACAGAAAAGATTCGACTCTGGGACGTTGGTGGGTTTCCTCACATGAACTGCTCGCTTCAGGTCCTGAATTAGATGGAGGTCAGGACTTTGACTTGGCCATTTCAAATCATTGAGTGTATTCTACTTCAACACTCTTTGGTAGAACGAGTCGTGTACTTAGACTCGTTGTCTTCCTGCATGACCCACTTTCTCTTGAGATTCAGATCATGGACAGATGTCCTCACATTTTCCTTTAGTATTTGATGTTATAATTCAGAATTCATTGTTCCATCAATGATGGCAAACCATCCCGGCCCAGATGCAGCAAAACAGGCATAAACCATGACACTACCACCACCATGCTTCACAGGAGGGATAATGTTCTTATGCTGGAATTCAGTGTTTTCCTTTCTCCAAACATATTGCTTCTCATTCAAACCAAAAACTTCTATTTTAGTCCCATCCATCCACACAATATTTTTTCCAATAGCCTTCTGGTTTGTGATCTTTATCTTTATTTAAACTGCAGGTGAGCAGCAATGCTCTTTTTGGAGAGCAGTGGTTTTCTCCTTGTAACCCTGCCATGCACACCACTGTTGTTCAGTGTTCCCCTGGTGGTGGACTCATTAACATTAACATTAGCCAATGCTACCACAGGGTCGATTGTGACCTTGCTGACTACTATACGACTTGCTCTGGGAGTTGGTCGATCTCTCCTGGGGAGGGTAAGAATGATCTTAAGTTTCCTCCGTTTGAACACAGTCCGTCTTACTGTGGACTGATGGAGTCCAAACTCTTTAGAGATGGTTTTGTAACCTTTTCCAGTCTGATGAACATCAGCAACCCTTTTTCTGAGGTTAGTGTGTGATTATATAGAACAGGGATGTTATCCCTCAATCTTATCCTTAAATGGCCAGTGTGGGTGCAGGTTTACACTTCAACCAAGCAGTAGCCACACCTTCCACTTGTCTCAATTACTGATCACACATTAGCGTTTAAATTTTGAAGCTGGGTGGCACCATCCTGGTGAGAGCCCTTAACTGTTAAAAGTTATATTCAAATATCACGACAAAATGGGGAAACGGAAATAATTACATCCAGGATGTTCATTTCATTTTAAAACTTTTTTTTGAAAGACTTACTTTTTTAAATTTAATTACAAACATCAGTGAACTTATTGGAAGCGTTATATGAAATTAAGATATTGTGACCATCAACAGTAAAAACGTCAGGGTTTCCAAGCTGTGTTGGCTTTCAACTGCTCCATTTTGAGATCTTAACGGAAGGTGGTCTCATCAATGTGGCTGCCACCTGGATCCATTTTTTTAGCTCACTGATGGAAAGAGGTGGACGGTGTGGCTACCTCTTGTTTGGAGTGAAAACCTACATCCACACTGGAGCTTTGAGGATAAGATTAAACACCCTGATATAGAATGTGTGTGATTTTATATAACATTAAACATCATCACACACTCACTACATACATAAAAACACAAATATATACACTGACCATCAGGAAGTTGTTTACAGGACAGCGCATCATCCAGGTCTCGGGCTGTGGCTGGATCAATCGTAAATACACAATCCTTCCTATTGAATAATATATATTTCATCATCAACACACAGCTTCTCACATGTTCGACATGCAGTACATAATTAAAAATAGCCGTCCTAGGGAACGTCGCAAGCCCTCGGCCAGGAAGCGCAGGACAAACTTGAACCTTGATGTTTAAGGTCACTGTGCCAAGGTCAAATGGTACATATGCAAATTAGCCACCCCACGCACAGGTTTGGGTTATAGGGAGTGCCTACGCAAAATTTCAGAAAGCTGTCACGTGCATGAGCCGAGCAATGGCTGGGACAAAATCTTCACACAGCCTGCCCGCCGGGCAAACCAACGACAATACCCCTCCAGCCATAAAAATCAATCCGCTCCTGGGATGATGGTGATACCTGAGGTCTCGCCTCCTTCTCAGCTCTTCAGGCGGGATGGTCCAGGGATGACCCTGGGGCAAACAGGCCAACGCATCATCTGTAAACTCTGAATAATCCACATCGTACTCTATCAACATGGCCTCCGTCTCTGGCTCGATGACTCCTGCCTGACCTAACGACTTCATCAGCTGTCTGCAGAGAGGGAGAAAGAGAAGATTTACATTTATGACACTGGGCGGGCGCTCTTACCCACAGTCACTTACGACCCTCATTTTTTTATACGACTGAGCAATTAAGGGCTAAGGGCCTTGGTCAGGGGCCCAACAGTGGGGGTGGTGGTGGTAGTGGCTCCTGTTCCTCGGATCAGTAACCCATTGCCTTAACCACTAAGTCAGCACTGGCCAGTAGCCCAGACCGGTTACAGAAAAACACTGTGGAAAATTAAAACACACTACAGAGAGGTTGTAAGCAGTAAAGTAGTAAAGACATGTCGGAATCTTTATATGAATAAAACTCGGGGTTACATCACTACTTGTATACTTCCAGTCGGGATATGTTTGGTGTACAGATGTTTGGTTGAAAGCTCATGAGGTGTCAGGGATGATGTGTGAAACCAATAAAGCACATGTTGCTGGTAACAATCCCTGACAGGATATCAGTACAAATCCAAGCTTGGAGAGGAGTTTGGTATCAGTGGCCTACAGGTAGCATCCCTGATATCTGCAGATGACTTTGACGTCTTGCTTCCATCTAAACTGAACCCCCAGCATTTTTCGCTGCTAAGCAAGAGGCTAGCGGGATAACCATCAACACCTTCGACGCCAAGGCTCGGCGTGGATCTTCCTCTGAAATGGTGGGACGTACCGTTAGGTAGGGGGACAGACTGCGGCCCTGTTTTAAGATCTTGAGATGTTACTCATCATGAAGAACTGACAGCTTGTCATGATCATGAAGTAGCTGAGGTTGTGGATAAACTTCTCTATTTACGAGTAAAACCAAAGCCATAGATCTTCACCCATGGCGATGAGTTGCTGAAAAATAAGGTGTTGACGAATGGAGCAACCCACCGACAAGAGAAAAACGGAGTGGAGCTGTTGATCCATCAACTCCAAGTGAACTAGATGAAGAGATTTGGAAACCTTAGGAGAACACACCCTAGTAGAGGTGTAATCAAGTACATATCACTGGACCCAGACTTTGGGAAGACCCAAAACAAAACTGACCTTACAGCTGATAGGGGAGGGGCTGGGGATCCTTCAGGAGGGGTCAGAATCAGTGAAATATGACCTCCTAGCTGTTCCCACAGCCCTGATGTACATCCATCTACATAGCAACAACTAAATAATAACCCTTGTGTGTGTGTGTGTGTGTGTGTGTGTGTGTGTGTGTGTGTACCCTTGGGCGAAGAAGCTGTCCGGGGGCCAGTGTGTGATTCTACAGATGAACAGTGTATTGGAGTAGTCAGTCGGACGCGAGGTGAAGTCTGCAGGACACCCAGAGAGTGGGACATTCACTCGAGGGACTCTGTGGTCCGAGGGGGAGAAGAGTGCGAACGGCTTGTCAGGGAGGAGCTTAATAAAGCCTGATACTGCCCTTGAGTGTTTCTGCTCCATGATATACACCACCTAAAATCCATAAAATATAAACACCAGCTGATTATAATATACATTTATATTCAGTACACACCTCAGTCCGGCTGGGTGCTGCCATGGAACACGCCTGTAATCACTCAGGAGTTTCCTGTGCACAAGATATAACACTAGAACTATCAGTGTGAAGTGCCTCCGTGTGACGTACCTTGGCGGTGCGCTGGACGCCTCTCTCTGAGGCGCTGTGTACATCTGCTGTAGGGGGAACTGAGAGAAATAAGAATAGATTGGTGTAAAACACTCCTATGGTGATCATTACATCATCAGTAACACCACATCTTTAAGCGTTATTTAAACACAAACACAGATCAAAGCACTCATAGATCCGTCAGTACACTCCCTGGATCCCAGCATGGATAAATTATAGGATGTATTTTGCGGGTACCCAACCCTGGTCCTGGAGAACCCTCAAGACGCCTTCACAAAGGAAGCAACAAGCGACATGCTTGCCACTGAGCGACACACATCACCTGCTGAGATAGAGGCGCATCGCTTCCCCTCTTAGCTCCTGTTGCCTTGGTAACTCCCTCTCGTTTCCCGCTTCAAAATCTTTCCGAGTGAAACTGTGAGCAGCGCAGTGCTTGAGAGTCCGTGAGAGTCTTCATCATCGTGATCTTATATTGTTAACGTATATTTTAACTCCTATTGTCATCAGATATAGATGATAAGAATAATAATTATTATTGTTATTATTATCAGAATCATCACACAGCGAGTATAGACGGGAGACTCTTGTGGATCATGAACTGGGAACTGTAACCTCATCTGATCCTCTCCTATCATCCAATCAGTGATCACCTCACCGGAATACTGACCAACCGACTTTGCCACCTCATCGTTTAATCATTGTACACACCTGCTGCAAGCAGGTCACCTGATCCATCTTCACCTCTATATAAACCTAGATTCTGTATCATACATTTGCAAAATTTTCTTGTGTTTTTTTGGGAGACTGATGGGTTACTTTGATCTTGGCATTTTTTACCAAACCCTTTGCTGTTTCTCTGTAAGCTGATCTTTTGCCCACAACCTTATTAAAAGTCTTTTTATTGGGTGATTTTCCCAGAGCCTCCTCTCTGTCCTTGGCATCTGAATAGGACCCATGTCCCTGCAGTTGATGACTGGTTTTGAAGAGCTAAACCGATGTGGAAGACTACACATTTAGATCAGTAGAGCCATCCGGCACCAGAAGACCCAGTCGGACCGCTATCGTGGAAAAAACCCTGAATACAGGCCAGGGGACAGAGTCTGGCTCTCAACCAGGGACCTGAAACTCCATCTGTCCTGTCCAAAGCTCTGCCACAATTTGTGGGGCCCTTCAAAATTCTCAGGAGGGTCAACCCTGTCAGTTACACTCTCCAACTCCCTACTAATTACCATGTCTCTTCATCTTTCCATGTTTCTCTTTTTAGGCAGGTGGTTCCGGGTCCCATGGCTGATGCAGTCCCTGAGGAAACACTACCTCCTCTGCTGGAAATCGAGGGCTCTCCGGTCCAGCAGGTGAGGGCCCTTCTGGGTTCCAGATGCAGAGTCATATGCAGTATTTGGTCAATTGGCAGGGCTATGGCCCTGAGGAGCAGAGCTGGGTTTCTTCTTCAGACATCCTGGAACCCACCCTCATCTTGGATTTTCACAATGCCCACCCAGACTGGCCTGCCCCTCGCCAAAGGGGTCGATGTCCTGACCTAAGGTGCCGCAGGAGCCGTGACTCAGCAATCACCTTCACCTGAACTGACCAATGGACTTTGCCACCTCATCATTTAATCGTTGTAAACACCTGCTGCAAGCAGGTCACCACCTGATCCATTTTCACCTCTATATAAACCTGGACTATCATACTTTTGTGCAGACTGATGGGTAGTTTTGATCTTGCCATGCCATTTATAACAAAAACCTTTGTTGTTTCTCTGCAAGCTGAGCTTTTCTCTACTTCATTATTAGAAGTCTTCCTTTTGGGCAATTGTCACAGTGTTTGTGTTCAGTAATTCTACTAAAGACATTACAGGAACAGTTCTCTCTCCTCACCAATCACTTCTCCTGGTGGAGCGATATATTCAGGAGCTCCGCTTCGACAGAGTACACTTTCAGCAGTCCTTTATTCGGAACGCTACACAGTTTTCATCTCCTGCTTTATTTATTTATATTAAAATGTATCTGTTAACATGTTTCAGTAGGAATAGACGTTAGCAAAACTATCTACTGGAAATATTACCCAACCCATATAATGTACATTTCATATCGCTCTAAATAAACGTATATAAATATAAACTTACAGGAAGTGCTGCACGTTGCAGAAACAAGGACCCAGGCATCATGTATCAGACTATTATCCTGTGATGGCTTATTGGTTAAGGCTCTGGATTACTGATACCAAGGTATGGCATTCAAGTCCCAGTACCACCAAGGTGCCACTGTGGGCCCTTGACCAAGGCCCTTAACCCTCAGTTGTATAAAAATTATAAATGTAAATCACTCTGGATAAGATCTTCTGCCAAACGCCATTTCTGTGTGGAGCCATAAAGTACAGGATATTTACACGCGGCTCTATAATAAGCTGCTCTTCCACATCGATGTGAGCAGAACATTTATACTCGTCTTTAAGGTTTGCATAGAGAAACATTGTGGCAAACTCTGAGCTAAAATCAACAGTATCTTAAAGCTACGATTGGTTATTGGCGAAAAGGCCACGGCACTCCTCCCTCCTCTTTGTAGACTCCTTGGTAGAAGGAGTAAAACAATACTCACAAACACACACACACCTTTTGCCTGCAGAGTGGCTGCCTCCATTTTCTTACTAAGCTCTTCCTCTTCTTCCTCACAATACTGAGCCTCCACGATCACATCAGGGACAGACTCGCCCTGTCGCTCTTTGTCCACACTCATCTGTTCGCTCTCATCCCCATTCAACACCTGCAACACACACAAGACTGTTAAACAAAACCCACAAATCAAAACACGTTTCGTTTCGTTTAAAAGAGTACCCGGTGTACATACTGTTTATCTCTTGTATATTGCGTGTCCCGTGCGTACCCAGTGTATATACTGTATATCGTGTCTCCTGTGTGTACCTGGTGTATATCTAGTGTGTATTGTGTGTATCGTGTCTCCTGTGTGTACCTGGTGTATATCTTGTGTATATCGTGTCTCCTGTGTGTACCTGGTGTATATCTTGTATATCTTGTGTGTATCGTGTCTCCTTTGTGTACCTGGTGTATATCATGTATATCTAGTGTATATTGTGTGTATCGTGTCTCCTGTGTGTACCTGGTGTATATCTAGTGTATATTGTGTGTATCGTGTCTCCTGTGTGTACCTGGTGTATATCATGTATATCTTGTGTGTATCGTGTCTCCTGTGTGTACTAACACACCCCACACCTCAATAAGAATTTATGTTTCTGACCTTCCACTGATCAGGAGGGAGGAGCCTCACCACCACCACATCTCCGTTCAGAGCTCGATTCCGTGCCACCATCCCATCCAGGAAAATGTCCGCTGACCCGGTCTGAAGCACAACACCAAAACATCAACGACAATATCGCCATGGCAACCAGGTCTTTTAGTTACAACAGTACTTACAGGAGAGGGAATGAAGGCTTCGTGATATTTCTTTGGGTTTATCCTCAACACACCCTAACAAAAATAACAAAAATAAATAATAATATCAAAGCATTTCTTTATTAACACAGTATATTATTATTATATCTTCCTTTATGTTTAAAATTCATTACATCACCTTCTCATGTTTAATATTATTATTACATCTTTAATATCTTCGACAACTTACAAATGCAAAACCTTGTACATAGAAAAATAAATAACCACAACTACAATAAAATAATGCTAAATAAATAAATAAGTAAATAAATAACGCACAGGGATCAGATGCTCCTGTCAGCAGTCCAATATAGACAAACTAACCTTGAAAAAAGGCCAAGATGACCTATACACAATCCCACCCTATTTGCCCCTGAGGGGCCCCATACACCAATCGTACGTATGGACGGAACCTGCAATGCTAGCCTTCAGTAACACCAGAGCAAATTACACATAACACACTGCTGATAACTCCGACATTTAAAAGTGTGTGTGTATACCTGTATGAGTTGTCCTCTCTTCAGTCCATCAGACACATCTTTAATGGACATGTAGTCCTCATACAGATGTCTTTTCCCCCCTCTGCTCCTCCGACTCTTCTCTCGTCCTGCTGGGCTCGGACTCACAGCTACACCCACGTACACACGTGTACACGTACACACACGTACACACAGCACACACACGCACACCTGTATTAGTGTCTGATTCAATCTAATACTCAATCTGTTTAAAACCTAGAAGAGTCCATTCCTGAAGAGGGGCGGATCTGATCCTCTGATCATCTGTTCATTATTTAGACTGTGGATTAAACCACACAGTGTTGCTCATACCTCATGGATTTATGCATCACCCAGAAACCCGACCCTGCCGCTGACTCATTTACAGTGACACCCCTAACAATGTAGATGTCAGCACACAGGAAGGAGTGAGCTCTTTACACTTCACCTTGATTTAGTGTGCTCTTTAGTGGAGTGACGGGTTCCTCCACAGCTTCAGACTCGGGATTCAGCAGTTTATCTTCCTTGTTCTCTCTGGACTTCTTCTGCTTCTTCTTCTTCTTCCTCTTCAGTTTTTCTCCTCGTCCATCGTCAACAGGAGCCGTGGGGCCGTCTGCGAGTGCCGGCGTGGCTGTGTCCGTCCCTGTGTTAGTGTTCCGGTGTTTGTGGTTTTTCTGATGTCGGTGTGGAGCTGCATGAGTGAGAAGGTCAGCAGCGGTTCCTGTCTCTGCTCCGCCAGCAGCCTGCTTGTTCCTGTGGTGTCTATTGTGTCTGCGTTTACTCGTTCCAGTGTGGTGACTCGTAGACTCTGTAGTCTTCTGGTCTCCTGTCCTCGGCTTCACATCAGGATCGGTCTGGGTCCCGTGTCCTGGGTCTGAACCAGGCCCAGACAGCCCATCCTGCTGAGGGGGTTTCTGGGTTCTAGCAGCTTTAGAAGTTGTGTTGCAGTTCTGTCTTTGCTTTTTCTCTGCAGCTTCACTTGGTTTACAGGAGGACTCCATCATTTCATCCATTCTTCAAAAAAAAATTAAACAACATGAGCATCTTCATCTTATACTGAACAGATGACACACTTAAAGCTCTTACATAATAAAAATATTTATTTCAATGTTCTGTGACCTCATCTTCGAAGAATACTTTACGCTCCGCCCCTTCACAATCATTAATCCCTGAAAAGCTTGTTTCCTTCAGTTTACATTACATTCTTCACATTAATATCATTTATAAACAACAGTAAACGAGCAGAAACGCATTAAAACATTCTCTAAAATTATTATATTACAAGAATGTATTATTAAATATTATTCTTGGATGTGTTTATATATAATAAATATAATTTATTTACATAAAATATATGTAAATCATTTTAATTAAAAAAAAAAAAAATTTACAAAGTGTGTAAATGTAAATATATATTTTTTTGTATATTTCTGTATTTTATGGTTTCACCCAAATGATAATGAGTTTCCCTCCTGAGCCTGAGTCAAGGTTTCTTCCTCGTGTCAACTGAGGTAGTTTTTCCTTCCACTGTCGCCGCGGGATTCTCATTAGGGATGTGTAGAGGGTTGTAGAGAAATTTTTAGATTCCTCCCCAACCCCTGTATTTATGCTACCAGTGCTGTTTAAACCCCTGTATTTATGCTACCAGTGCTGTTTAAACCCCTGTATTTATGCTACCAGTGCTGTTTAAACCCCTGTATTT
>JBCNYG010000010.1:22743525-22754397 GCA_039654305.1 Porochilus rendahli | reverse complement strand
TCCTCCCCAACTTAATTTACTGTGTAAAGCTGCTTTGCGACAATGTCAATTGTAAAAAGCGCTATACAAATAAAAATTGAATTGAATTGAATTAATGTTTCTGAAATGAAGTTTCTTGGATTAGGTAGAAATTTTTGGCCAAAACAACCAAGGTTACAGTTTTGAGGTAAAGCTCCTGATCCAGTGTTTCTGGGATAAAGTTTCTTGGTAAAGCACTTTTGAAATCTTAGGACTTAAAATTCTGGACCAAAGTTCTTGGGCTGAAATTGTCAGGCCAAAATGCCTGGGTATCTTACTGGGATCTTACTGGTATCTTACTACTCAAAGTCGCAGGCTTAAAGTTTATGAATTAAGTTCCAGAACTTAAGTTATTGATTTTGTGTTTAAAGTCTTTGAGATGAGACAATTACTTGAATGTGGCGTGAATGTTGGGTTTAAAAACGTTCTTTGGGTTCCGAGCTAAACTGGGTCAAAAAAAATGTTCTGCATGTTACACAAAAACTCACGAAAGTACTTTAAAAAAAACAAACAAGTAATTTAAGATCAATGTCCACACTACAGTTTTCTTCCGAAACTTAAGAAAGCTTCTGAGCTCAAGTTCCAAATCTTAATTCTGGTTTTAAACTTCTGGGTTTAAACATCTTGGTTCAAGTTCTGGTGAACAACATCTGGGGTAAAGATCTTGGAACTTGTTCATCTTCACCTCGTATGGGCACCAAACACCTGGAATTACGTCTCAACCGCAGCACACACTAACCAGAGCGAAGCACTGAACTCTGCTTCAGCGTACATTACTGCTTTAATACACGTGATCAGCGGTCCTTCGGGAACTCCACAATGCCGATCCTGTTTCCCGCCATCGTGGTGAACGTTGTTGTTTTCATAATGATGCCCGTGTTCTCCCTGTTTCACTTGTGTAGGTAATTGATTCTCTGTGGTGTTCACCAGAAAGCAGTGTGTGTAATAACCAAATCTTAGGCAGGCAGTAAATGATGTGCTTTGTTTCCCCCCACAGCTGGAGCAGGCCTCTCCATCAGCTCGGTGACGAGAGGAAGAAAAACATTTCCGCTCTTTCATCAATTCCTCTCAGTTTGAGATAGTACATACAGAGAGATTTATGATATGTGGGGCCTTGTTGAGGAAACAGATTATTAAAAGAAGGCTGATAGGAAAAGCCGGTGCTCCTGCCAGAAGGTTTAATAATGTAATATTTCCCATCATGAGTAATGGTGGTGTGTTTAATTAATCATTTCTTTTTATTATGACTTTACTGAAGTCAGACATCATGACATGGTCCTCAGAGTCCCAAATCGTTATCAACCTGCTGATTAATAACAAAAGAAATGAAGATCAGATGTTGTTTTAATGCTGACGCTAAGATCAAGTGACCTTTAACTTCATTGGCGTGAAATCTATTAGGAACTCTGTCACAACTAGCATTTGGGATGCGGCCCTAAAATTAAATACAAGAAGCGATGGATGTTGGGAAACCTCACCAGAACATGTGTTTTTGGGCGACATAGAAAGCTAACGTGTCACTTATAACCAAGACACTATAATTTAACATTGCTTCAGCTAACGGCTGCATAGACATCTCCATTCCAGACATCGTTGGTGCTTACATTACACATTGTTAGCAGTGCAGTGTGGGTTGACACTGTGATGATGTTTGCCGTCGACCGACACTGACCTCCATGAATCGATGAGAATTTCAAAATATTTTAAATTTCACGTCCGCTCTCAAAACCATGTATTAGCGTCTCGCTGCTTTGTAGCTGCCATGCAATCGCCTTTCACTTCCTTTCTGAACCACATTAAGTACAACCTTATTACAACCTTTGCACACCGTTTTTTCACATGGTCATCACTATTGTTTTACCACACCGTCATCATTTTAAACCACGCCGAACCGCCTTGAAAACCTCCCCTGTTTTGCCACAACCCCCGTGTGAGGCATTCTTTAGTGAGTTTAGCTAACACTCTTAGTCTTCGATTGTACTATAATAGCAAAGCAAGTGTTAGCTTCTGTACTATAATGCTAGGCAGTGTGCTGTCCTGTTTACTAGCCTGCTAATTATATGTTTAGTTTGTGGTTCAACCGGATTCCTGTCATGCTAATCAGAGCTTTCTGCCTATTGAAGGATGAAATAATACACAGAATCAGGCACGGTGCTATGACTGCGTAGCATCATGCTAGCTTGTGGATTAGCCTGATTGTTCAAATGACAATGTGATGTAATGAAATTCTGTTATTTTTATGAGATTGAAAGATAAACTATGGAGCATAAACGAGACATGACTCAGACAGAATAACAGTGCACACTGGTGGGATTTATGGAATTTTGTTTTGTTTCAGAATGTAAAAACTGTGAGGACTCACGTGCCTTTCTTTTTTTTTGAGCGGCAGGATGTGCCAGCATACATGACATTTGTGTAAGCTAACCCTAGCAACCTGCTTCTCTAAGCTAATCCTATAGTGTTTGGATAATGTTGCTAGCAACACAATTAAATTGGCTCATTACCACAAAGATGTCTAACTCAGCACAGCAGGGGAGGTTTAATGTTCAACATTTTAACATTCAGCATCACGAAACCACTAGCACGTCTGAAGGTTAAACCCTGGGTCAGAGATATCGCCTTCCTCTACAAACAACGTGGATTTGTAGGCATTAAGCCTCAGAACGGTGACTTTGCTGTCTTTAGCGAGGTGTAAGAACTCCCTGCAGAAATGAAACTCAGCAGACTGCTGCTGCTGCTGGGTGTCGGGGAAGGGCGCTAGTTTCGGCCCATTTCTTCCCACCAGCATGTTAATCAACCAGCATGCTATTTTTTATTTTATCATGAAAGAGAGCACACCTGTGATAGCAAAACACACCTGTAACTTTTTATTATGTTATATAAGACTCTAATAAAAATAATGATAATGAGGAAGAAACGTAATACTCATACTTATGAAATATGATAACATAAGAGTACAGCTAGGAATTTTTTTCCTAGACATAGTTTGAAGACATTCTTCTTTTATAGTTCTTTTAGTTCTTTTAGCTCTTCTTCACGTTTGGTGTGTGTGTGTGTGTGGGGGGGGGTCATTGTGTCGTAATGTTTACTATTTGTATACCACCCACCAGGGCATGTCTTGTTATAAAGAAGCAGATTGTTCGCAGTAAACACGGTTTCTTTGCGTATTTATAGCGGTACATCTTCCTATACACTAGTCCTTTTTCCAACCATCACATGGCACATAATAAATTGGTGGAATCCTTAATTTTGAAGAGGGTGGAGTTTATGTAAATTGGGGGTTATGTGAATATTCAGAGACGTCATACAGGATATCGTCTTTGTGAGAAATCCTACAGCACTGTTAAAAAATCTCTCATTAGCTTCCATCCCACTGTCAAACCTAGGTGTGTCAGGGCAATCTCAAGACTACCTGAGACTGCTAGCCCTGACCTCTAATTCTCAAGTCGAAAACCTATTTGTCTTTCAATATATAAGCACCAGACCCTTAAGACCCGGCCCTACTCGGTATAGCGCCTGTATTTGGAATGTGCCAAAGATGCCAATCTTACCAGAGACTGGTTACACTTGACAACTATGCTTATTTATTATTCATATTCTTTATTTATATACTTTATTCATATTCTTTATTTATATTCTTTATTCATATTCTTTATTTATATTCTTTATTCATATTCTTTATTCATATTCTTTATTTATATTCTTTATTCATATTCTTTATTTATATTCTTTATTCATATTCTTTATTTATATACTTTATTCATATTCTTTATTTATATTCTTTATTTATATTCTTTAATTAAATTCTTTATTCATATTCTCTATTTATATTCTTCATTCATATTCTTTATTCATATTCTTTATTTATATTCTTTAATCATATTCTTTATTTATATTCTTTATTCATATTCTTTATTCATATTCTTTATTCATATTTATTATTCATAATTTTAATTCATATTCTTTATTTATATTCTTTATTCATATTCTTTATTTATATTCTTTATTTATATGCTTTATTCATATTCTTTATTCATATTCTTTATTTATATTCTTTAATCATATTCTTTATTCATATTCTTTATTTATTTTCTTTATTCATATTCTTTATTCATATTCTGTATTCATATTCTTTATTTATTTTCTTTATTTATATTCTTTATTCATATTCTTTATTTATATTCTTAATTTATATTCTTTATTCATATTCTTTATTTATATTCTTTATTCATATTCTTCATTTATATTCTTTATTTATATTCCTTATTCATATTCTTTATTTATATTCTATATTCATATTCTTAATTCATATTCTCTATTTATATTCTTTATTCATATTCTTAATTTATATTCTTTAATCATATTCTTTATTTATATTCTTTATTCATATTCTTTATTCATATTCTTTATTCATATTCTTTACTCATATTTATTATTCATAATTTTATTTCATATTCTTTATTTATATTCTTTATTCATATTTTTTATTTATATTCTTTATTCATATTCTTTATTCATATTCTTTATTTATTTTCTTTATTCATATTCTTTATTCATAGTCTTTATTCATATTCTTTATTTATTTTCTTTTTTTATATTCTTTATTAATATTCTTTATTTATATTCTTAATTTATATTCTTTATTCATATACTTTATTTATATTCTTTATTTGTATTTTTATTCATATTCTTTATTTATATTCTTTATTTATATTCTTTATTCATATTCTTTATTTAAATTCTTTATGAATATTTTTCATTTATATTCTTTATTTATATTCTTCATTTATATTCTTTATTCATGTTCCAAAATTATATTCTTTATTTATATTTTTTATTTATATTCCTAATTTATATTCTTTATTCATATTCCTTATTTATATTCTTTATTTATATTCCTAATTTATATTCTTTAATTATATTTTTTATTCATATTCTTTATTAATATTCTTTATTTATATTTTATATTCATATTCTTTATTTATATTTTTTATTCATATTCATATTCTTTTTTTATGTTCTTTATTTATATTAATTATTCATATTCTTCATTTATATTTTTTATTCATATTTTTTATTTATATTCTTTAATTATATTCATATTCTTTATTTATATTCTTTATTCATATTCTTTATTCAAATTCTTAATTCATATTCTCTATTTATATTCTTTATTCATATTCTTTATTTATATTCTTTATTTATATTCTTTATTCATATTCTTTAATCATATTCTTTATTCATATTCTTTATTTATTTTCTTTATTCATATTTTTCATTTATATTCTTTATTCATATTATTTATTTTCTTAATTTATATTCTTTATTCATATTCTTCATTTATATTCTTTATTTATATTCTTTATTCATATTCTTTATTTATATTTTTTATTTATATTCTTTATTCATATTCTTTATTTAAATTCTTTATGAATATTTTTTATTTATATTCTTTATTTATATTCTTTATTTATATTCTTTATTCATATTCTTTATTTAAATTCTTTATTCATGTTCCTAAATTATATTCTTTATTTATATTCTTTATTTATATTCCTAATTTATATTCTTTATTCATATTCTTTATTAATATTCTTTATTTATATTCCTAATTTATATTCTTTATTTATATTCTTTATTCATATTCTTTATTAATATTCTTTATTTATATTTTTTATTCATATTTTTTATTTATATTCTTTATTCATATTCTTTATTTATATTCTTTATTCATATTCTTTATTTATATTTTTTATTCATATTCTGTATTTATATTCTTTATTCATATTCATATTCTTTATTTATGTTCTTTATTTATATTAATTATTCATATTCTTCATTTATATTTTTTATTCATATTTTTTATTTATATTCTTTATTCATATTCATATTCTTTATTCATATTCTTTATTTATATTCCTAATTTATATTCTTTATTCATATTCTTCATTTATATCCTTTATTTATATTATTTATTAATATTCTTTATTTATATCCTTTATTCATATTCTTTATTAATATTCTTATTCATATTCTTTATTTATTTTCTTTATTCATATTCTTTATTTATATTCCTAATTTCTAAAGATCGTTCCTCCGCTCACGCCGTCTCGTTATCGTTATTGTAAACGTCCAGAACCAGAACAAGATGTAGGGCAGGTGAGTAAGAGACACTGAGCCCGTGAGCTGGAGGGGTTTCACCAGGAAACCTTTATATTCATCCAGAATGAACCGATAATGGAAGATAAACACATGGGCTACTGGCTCCTGGCTCCTTTAAGAGAAATGTTGTTATTCCAGATGTTTCTGTTTTACTTCAGCCATTATTCTGCCCGTACACTATTACCTGCTTTGTACTAGTTGTCTTTATTGTTAGCTTTATTCTTTAAGATGCTGTTTACTTCAGCGTGACTGTGTGTACGAGGGGAGAACACACACCTGCAATTCAAATATCACCTCCATCATTTCTGGAGGAACAGGTGACGACGGCGTGATGAAGCGCCCTGCTCTTCTCCTGTCCTTGTCCTGGACACTTTTACAGTTTGGTTTATGCTTGAGCTCATCAGCAGGACCTTGGAAAGGTATTTTAATGACAACAATGTGACTTAATGCTCCTGCTTTTTCAATCGAAAGTGATTTAGAGGAGAGAAGAAGTCGACTCGGTGCTGTCATTCGTTCATGAATTTCCAGTCGGGAGAAAACTTCAGAAAGGGGTGCAGGAAGGGAAAAGGCGTCATACTGCATGTGGACCTTGCATCTGCATGCCTCGGTGTTTACCGCTCACGCCCCGTTTCGTGGCTGTGTCTCCGAGCCCGTGCCAAGTCTCAAGCCGCACTTTTAAATCCGCCCGCTCCTCGGCTCTGAGATTGCTTTATTTTCTCTCTTCACCAGTGCTGGAATTCACATCAGTTATACACTCGGTGATACGTGTGTGACATAAATATCCATCAACCAGGAAAACATGTGTGCGTGTATGAGGCTGTGTGATTACGCCGAATGTTCTTGGTGAAATGAAGCACGACTTTACACACTGCATCAGAGAGCCGATGGAAGAATGTTTTCGAGTATACATACTGTATCAATATGGAGTCCTGGCACGGGAGCGAGGTAAAAACAGGCTTTCATCTCGTAACCAAACCACAGACAATTTTCAAATGAAAATCCACATGGATCTGTTTTGGGGGTTTATGAACACAAAAACATAAAAGAAATGCTTTTCCTAATCATGTTTTTCTAATGCTGCTCATTAGGCTGATTTGCAAATCAGAAGCAGGCCTGAGTTGTTTTTCCTGGTAGTGGGAGTGGTGATGACGGCGGTGGAGGTGATGGTGGTGTGCTGTGTGCTATACTGTAGTATATGGATATATATATATTTATATATCTGTACTGTACGGTTCATTATGGATCTGTAGTGTATACTGTAGTGTTTTAATATATATAATATATAACAATCTCTTCTTTTACCATAACATTGTTATGAACATACCTACAACCTCTCTCTCCTCTCCTCCCCCCCTTTCTCTCTCTCTCCCCGTCCCTCTCTCTTTCAATCTCTCCCCTCTCTCCCCTCTCCCCACCCTCTCTCTCCTCCCCCTCCCTCCCCCTCTTTCTCTCTCTTTCCCCGTCCCTCTCTCTTTCAATCTTTCCCCTCTCCCCCCTCGTTTCTTTTTCCTCCCATTTCTCATGAGCTGAACTCAAAGATCTAAAACTTCTTCTCTTTACACAAAAGCTCTACTTCTCTTCAATAATGTTCACAGATATGTTAAAATCTGTGTTAGTGAGCACTTCTGCTTCGCCCACATAATCCATCCACCTCACAGGCGTGGCATATCAAGAGACTGATTTGGCCACAATAAAAGGCCACTCGAATATGTGCAGTCTTATCGCAGCACAATGCCACGGACGTCGCAGGTTTGAGGGAGCGTGCAGTTGGCATGCTGACCGCAGGAATGTCCACCAGAGCTGTTGTCCGTAAATTGAATGGTCGTCTCTCTACCATGAGCCGTCTCCAAAGGTGTTTCAGAGAATTTGGCGGAATACCCAATCGGCCTTACGAACGCGGACCACGTGTAACCACACAAGCCCAGGACCTCCACATCCAAGATCGTTTGAGACCAGCCACCCGGACCGCTGCTGCAGCAGTCGCTTTGCACAACCACTGAACTTCTACACAAACTGTCAGAAAGTGTCTCAGGGAAGCCCATCTGCATGCTCGTAGTCCTCATCGGGGTCTGGACCTGACTTCAGTTCGTCATCATAACCGACTTAAGTGGGTAAATGCTCACATGATGGCGCCTGGCCCGTTGGAGAGGTGTTCGGTTCACGGATGAATGCCAGTTTTCACTGTACAGGGCAGATGGAAGACAGTGTGCATGGCATCATGTGGGTAGGCGGTTTGGTGATGTCAGCGTTGTGAATCGAGTGGCCCCATCGAGTCGGGTTATGGTATGTTATGGGCAACGAGCACAGGAGCATTTTATTGATGGCATTTTGAATGCACAGCGATCCCGTGATGAGATTCCGAGGCCCACTGGTGTGCCATTCGACCACGACCGTGGACCTCATGTTACAGCACGTCCCCACGTCGCAAGGATCTGTGCACAATTCCTGAAAGCTGAAAACATCCCAGTTCTTACATGGCCAGCATCCACACCAGACACGTCACCCGTTGGCCACATCGACAGTCTGTATGCGGAGATGTGTTGCGCTGAGAGAGTCAAATGGTGGTTACACCAGATACGGACTGGTTTTCTGACAAAGCTTTAGATCTTTGAGTTCAGCTCATGAAAAATGGACCCAAAACAGAAGTGTTGCGTTTATATTTTTGTTGAGTGTGAGTGTGAGTGTGTGTGTGTGTGTGTGTGTGTGTGTATATTTCAGTGAAGCGGTGAATGGTTAATATTGTACTTAACACGTGACGTATTAACACTTGCAGGTGTTGCAGCCGATTTCCACTAGCGACCATAACTAACCCTATTGGTTGTGAGTCTACGTGTTTTTCGTCTATGGGTAGAACTGTTGCTTGATATATTTGCCAGATGTCGTGTGGTGCAGTCCAACTGCACCAATTAAACTTCCATCTCTTTTTATTAGTCCAAAATATTCCAGCTTGAAATGACTTTCTAAATCCTGAAGGGACATGAAGAGGTTTAGTAATTCTGGGATATTTGGTAGGTCTGAGTTATTAATCTAAAAATGTTTACCAGGATTTGGTTTGCGTTTAGCTTTTTTCCACAAAATTTACTGTATGTAGCGTAGTCCGTGTTAACAAAAGCAAACAAAGCTGATGCATGTGAATCAGGCGGTGTGTTTACGGGAACCTAGACACACTAAAGACGTTTTTTAATCCATTGTAAATTCAAATTCTTTGTGTTAAGCTTGTGTCACGAAATATCACAAATGTCCATCATGCCTCATCATGCCATCAAGAAGGCAGAGATATAATAGAGCCGATCTGTTGTGATTTAAAGCAGGTATAAATTATGGAGACCAGACAAGAAGGCGTGCAGGGACCTGGCCAGGTAAGTGAAAGCAGAAGAGTGGCTCTGAGCACAAACGTGTGATGAGTGATGTCAGGACAGGAGTGACAGGAGTGCACGTGATGGGTTTAATTCGAGTGAATACACCACCTGTAATCATAGTCCAAGCACTAAGAAGGTCAAATACAGGCAACAGGCCGGCAGCAGAAAATACTAACCCTCCATTATAATAAAAATAATAATAAAAGAAAAAAACAAGGTGAACAGGCAAGGATCAACAACAAGGCTTGGTCTTAACGACACTAAATACACAACACAATGAAATAAATGATCGAACTTCACCATGATACACAAGAGCAACACACAGGTATGAATAGGTGAAGAGGTAAACAAACCAGGTAAGGGATCAATCATGGGGTGGGGCAGGGCGGGGCGGAGCAGAGGCTCATCGGATTCTATTAACACAACTTTTTCTCTAGCAAAGATGTTTTTGAAAAATAACTACATTTTCTGCCAATAAAATAAAAACCTCCAAGCTGTGCCATCAAGACATCGTGGATCCGATACCATTTTTTCCAAGAGATAACACTGTATTTCATCTTTATTTAATCTACCAGGAACTGAATGGGAAACTTTAAGCACTGCGGCCCTGTTAAATATTTTGGAGATGATTAAAAATGGCAGAAACATATAAACATATAAAGCAGCTTATTAAAACCAGACTGTGGTTTACAGGTGAAGAAATGGCCGAGGGCTCTTCGGGCTTTGCATTTTTTTCAGTTTGCATTTTCATACATTTTCCCACAGACTGTTCCCTCCGCACTGGGACACCGTGGTGATGCTATCAGTCCGTCACTGTTTACACAAGAAAACCTTCCTCAGTGTCGCTTCACATTTCCCAAATTATCTCTAAAAATTTATACCAGCATTAATACTTCAAATTCATCATTACCTCCAGCTTAACAATCTCACTGACGAAAACAGCGCAGGTGAGGACGAGAGACAGATAGAGCGAGAAAGAGAAAGAAAGAGAGAGAGAAAGAGAAAGAGAGAGACAGATAGAGCGAGAAAGAGAGAGAAAGAGAGAGACAGATAGAGCGAGAAAGAGAGAGAGAGAGAGAGAAAGAGAGAGAGATAGAGCGAGAAAGAGAGAGAGAGAGAGAGAGAGAAAGAGAAAGAGAGAGAACGAGAGAGACAGATAGAGCGAGAAAGAGAGAGAGAGAGAGAGAGAGAGGGAAAGAGAGAGACAGATAGAGCGAGAAAGAAAGAGAAAGAGAGAGACAGATAGAGCGAGAAAGAGAGAGAGAGAGAGAGAAAGAGAGAAAGAGAGAGAGAGATAGAGCGAGAAAGAGAGAGAGAGAGAGAGTGAAAGAGA